>LPNX010957514.1:1052907-1097872 GCA_001517045.1 Pseudotsuga menziesii | reverse complement strand
ATTAATATGAAATTTCTTATATTCGAAAGGTTAACTTGTATAAACAACATTTAAAAACTTTATTAGAATAGAGTAATTAAATACTATAAAAACAATGTACAGATAACCAAACAAGTAATATTTAATTATTCTTTCAGGGTAAAATTCAAATGCATTAAAATGCAGGAATTTAACTAACAGAATATAACTATGCTCGTTTCACCGAGTTTAACCAACCATTATACAACATCAGTAATAACCCAACAAATACAGTACTACATTGTAGATAACAGATATGTTAAGGAAACTGTAAATACTTTTAATATCGCCGAGTTAGGGTAAAACCCTACTAATCCAAAATATACAACAGAGGTATAAATAAAGAGTTGAGCTCTTTCAACGCCTCTCGGTTTCCAACTGTTGGGGCGCGCACCTTAACGGTTCTTAATTTTGGTAACTCCATGGTTTTTGTGGAAGTTTGTAAGCGGAGTTGTGACTCAAAATAGTCTTAGGGGTATCGGGGTTGAGTCAAAGTCCTCTTTTTGTAATAAACCCATGGTTTAAGTCCAGGGTTTAGGGTTCGGGGTGCCCATGGTTTAAGCCCATGGTTTTGTAATAAGTGCACTTGTATAAATAAGTACTTTTGTAAAAGAGTCAGGTTAGGCTTTTGATGTAAGATGATTTGATGCGAAGCTAAGGCTAGTTTTGTAAGAAAAGTTAAGTCCCAGCTGTGTGCGTGGACGACCTCTGTAGCTGTGTGCGCAGAGGGTTTTTGGGTGATTAAGAAGATCTGTAGCTGTGTGCACAGAGATCTACAACTTAGTGTGCAGCTTGAGGAATTGAAGGGATCTACAGCTGAGTGCGCAGATCAGAACTGTGGTTTTTGTAAAGAGTTGAATAAAACACAGTTCTGTGGACGTAGCCCCTAAACTAGGGGTGAACCACGTTATATCTTGTGTTGTGGTTATTTTGTGTTGTTTCTATTATGTTCTTTTATGCATTGATAAGTAGATAACTGATAAGAAAGATCACTGCTAAATACTAACTTCGCCGTGAATTCCCAGTTAAGGGTTAAGCAAGACACTGTTTGTTTATCTAACTGCGAAGCTATATAAGTGACTGTCGAAGATCTGTATTGTATGATTATTATTTGTAAAGGCTAAAGGTACAGTAATATCCCTCTTCTGCTTGCAAAAACCTGATTCTACGGCACCCCATAGCTGTTTCGGGTGAGACTGCAACCTGTTCGCAGGTTGTTGCCGAAAGGGCCAACACTGTGGGTCTTTTGTTGGTGCGAAGACAAAAGTATAGAGCCCGGGTCTGCCCTAAGCCCAACAAATTGGTTCCGTTTCCGGTTGAACTCAGTATCTGCTCAAGAGGGGTTTACGTCGTACCTAGAGGGCTATGTTTTGGAGACCCTCAGTGAAAGAAATCGGTGATTGGATTGACGAGACTTATCTGAAATTTGCTGAACAAGAGAACAAAGATCTGCGTCGTAGTTCAGACGAATTTTTACAAAGGTACATTTTTTTCTGATGTTTATGAAATTTTCTTTGGTAGTATCCACATAGAGTTGCACTAGTGGTTATCCAGGTTGAAAGAGAGAAAGACGAACTTCCAAGAAGGCCAGTTTCCTGATTGGACCCCCGCAAGAATTAATATATTGAAAAGGGTGAACAACAAGATATCCTGAGATGTTGATTTCTGGACAACGCGAACCCTTGAAGCATTTGTGACGGAGTTCACCATCGACACAAGTACTTCCTTCAGCGAAGCTGAACGACAGTTTTTCAAAGGACCAAGGGGTAAGTACTTGAATTCATTTAATTTGAAAATTAAAATGCTATTGGCTGAAAAAGGTATATTTCTCATTGAATCCAACTGTTAGATTTAGTAGTACCAACTTATGTTTGGAAGTGAAAGTGACTTTGACGAGCAAAGTGGTTTACTGCGAAGTGGTAAAAGATACAAGAGGAATTTTGGATCCTATACCCTAGGTCAGAATACCGAATATACCCCTGTAAGTTCAGCAGACCCAACGCCCGACGAAACCTCTTCTGTTGGAAACCCTCCGGTAACCCCGCAGCAAAGCCCTGTTATCCCTGAGAACCCGTCATAGTCTGAAAGTAACCCTAGGCCGAGTATTCCTGTCCCAGGTAAGTCCACCCCTGTAAGTTCCCCCCCGCCTACTACCAGTCCCCCTCCCTCCCCCCCTAGATCCGCGATGGCCCATATGAATGATGACATTAAGCTCCCAGTCTTTAAAGGAACTAGATCAGAGGATCCAGAATAGTTTTGGTTCTTATGTGAAGCCGTGTGGACTGCTAAGAACATTACAGATCAAGATACAAGAAGATCGCAGCTGGTTACTTCTTTTAGAGACCGCGCTTTGACCTAGTTCATGAAGTTTTCTAGTACTCAGAACCATGTCTTGGCTGATATAAAAGCAACAATGATAAAGGAATTTAAAAAGCCTAAATCAGAGTCGCAGTGTATCACTGAACTAAAGGAAATTCAGCAGAGGTGAGGAGAATCAGTGTGGGACTTTGATCAGAGGTTCAAAGTTCTGCTAGATCAAGTCAGTTTCACTATTGGACCAGCGCAACATAAGGAATGGTTCATTGTAGCTTTGTTACCACATATCAAGACTCCACTCACGCAATAGAAGGTTGCTGATCAACAAGAGGCCTTGGAAATTGCTATGAAGCTTGAAACAGCTCCTGTCGAAGATAGTTCTGGTATAGCTCAAATACAAGTGCAGTTAGCAGCAATGGCCTTGGAGCTGCGTGACATGAAGAAAGGCAAAGCTGTTCGAGAAGAGGTTTGGTGTACACGATGTTGGATAGAAGGACATGACAAGGGACAATGTCCCGCGGTAAGAAATTACTTGAATTCTGGTGCACCAAACCCATTCAATCCTAGTGTTCTATATTGTGAGATAGGTAGGACAACTGGCCAACATCGACCTGAAGACTACTATCGGCTGCAGAGATTTGTGCAATTACCTAAGGACCCCTATTGCAAGTTCTGTAAGTCAGTTGGTCACAACGAAGATGAATGTCGCAGCTTTGACCTCATGAGAGAACGAACCTATGATGCTTATAGGGTACAAAACGATGTTCAAGGTAATGATGGATATGGGTACCATGGTAATACCTCAGGTCGAGGTACCTTTGGAGGTCATGGTTGTGGTGGTATGCCTGGAAGAGGTCGAGGCTAGGTGGTGTGCTATAACTATAATCAAGTAGGACATCTAGCTAGAGACTGTCGAAACCCAACTACGACATGTCGATATTGCAGAGCAGTCAACCATGTGATTGAGCAATGCCCGCAGCTGATAGCCAAGATACAAGAAAGAAATAGCGCTCCTACTCAGAATATTCAGATGATTGCTGTAGAGCAAAGACCTGTTCCAGCCATTAATGTTGTTACAAGGAGTGATGCTATGACGCAAATACAGAATAAGGAGAAACAGCCTGACGAGGCTTGGGTTCGTAAGGCCCTAGATAAAATTCCAACCTTCGATGTGGGAAGAGAAAAAGAGACATTTCTAGAAGCCAAAAAAGACTTTGCTAAACTGAGCACACCATTAGCACCTGCGCAACAGCATCAGCAGCAGTCACAGTCTCAAGAAGCTTCAACGGATAAAGTAAGTACACTGTCTTCATTTTTATAGAGTTGCATGAAGCTCTTAAGAAATCAGAATGCTTTAAATGAGTTACAGAAAGTTATTGCTTCTTGTGAACCTCAGCGAAGCTCTGGTAAGGAAAAAATTGTTAATAGAGTCAGAAGAACTGGAAGAGAAATGAGATTGCATGCTCAGATAGGAGAATATGACATGACTGATGTCATTCTGGACCTAGGATCCGAAGTAAATGTCTTAACTAAACAAACATGGGAACAAATGGAAAAACCTACCCTTGAATGGTCTCCTATACAATTGAGATTAGCCAATCAGCAGAAGATTGTGCCCCTAGGAAGATTCCCTAGTATCCCAGTAGATATTGATGGGGTCAGTACTTTAGCAGACTTTGAAGTCATTGAGATAATTGATGATAGCAACCCCTACCCAGATTTGCTAGGAATTGAGTGGGAAATAGACAATGCTGCAGTCATTAACCTTAAGAAGAGACAGATGACTTTCGAAGGGAAAGGTTTGAGAGTCATAGTACCACTGGACCCTTCTCAAGGAGAAAGGTACACAGAACCACTCAGAGATGAAGATCAAGCTGTTTTGGACCATATCTACAACATCACAGCTAAGGAAGAAGATTATGTTGATCCTATTGCCGAAGGTATCATGGATTGGCAGTGTGACAGCTCCTGCATGACAGATTCAGATGACGGTTTAGAGAATTGGCAGAATAGACTTTATGAACTACATGGACATCGATGTGCAAGAATTACCAAGTCTCTCAGATGGCTTGGTTCACAGACAAGAGACTTGCCTACCTTTGATGGCTTGATAGACCCAACAGATTTTATTATACAATTCTCAGAGCAGGTACCAGATTCACAGAAAATGGAGATTCTAGATTCAACATTCAGAGCCATAGCAGCCAGATGGTGGAATGGTCATAAAAAGTACATTCATAGTTGGGAAGCGTGCCAGAAGTCCCTTTTCCTAAGATTCAGGGATCAACCTCAAGAGGTACGAAGCAGGTTTAATGGTAAGACTAGTCCTCAGGGACATTTGGAGCAATGCTACGAAGCATGTACCCCGTGAAGAATGGGTACATAGGTTTGTGCACACCCTGGAACCTATAGCAAAGAACTGGTATGCGGAGGTTGAGCTTCGCCATGGTACTGTAAGTTGGGATAGTCTTGTTGATAGTTTTGTGCTGACATTTTCAATTAATGAGGTTTGTCCTGCTTTGGACGCAGCTGTTAGGTTGATCCATACTAAAGTGTTTGATGATCAAGAAATAGCAGAATACCAACCTGATTGGAAGGAACAAGAAGCTAATTCAGTAGAATGTTATAACCTCGCAATTGACGAGGATGATGATTCACGCAACATTAACATTCCTGAGTCAGAAGGACACTGCGAAGTACATGGACCAGCAGTTGAAGCACCTGAAGTGACTCAGCCCTTGAAGACGCGGACAATAAACATTGGATTAGAAGAAAAGCCTAAGTATGCTATCATTGGAGATTATGGTGAGCAAAGTGACCCAACTTCTCCATGAGTATCAGGACCTATTTCCGATGAAGTTTTCAGAGATGAAAGGTATCCTTGGTGATATAGGAGTAATAAAGATCCCTTTGAAACCTGATGCGAAGCCTGTGAAACAACGCTCTTATAGGCTGAACCCTAAGTATAAAGAAAAAGTTAGAATGGAGCTCGATAAGATGCTTGTTGCAGGAATCATTGAGCCGGTTGAAGAATCCGAATGGGTCAGTCCTATGGTGGTGCAAGATAAGAAGACTAAGGGAGAAATCAGAATCTGTGTTGATTTGAGGAAGCTGAATGATGCCTGTTTACATGATCCTTTCCCTACTCCCTTTACAGATGAAGTTTTAGACAACGTCGGAGGTCAAGAAGTGTACTCTTTTACTGATGGATTTTCAGGTTACCATCAGATTAGAATTGCTCCAGAAGATCGACATAAGACAACCATCGCTACAGAAATGGGATCCTTTCAGTATACAGTTATGCTCTTTGGATTGAAGAATGCACCTGCTATGTTTTCTAGAGTAGTCATCTCTGCATTTAAGGAATTTATACATAAATTCTTAGAAGTTTATTTTGATGATTGGACAATCTTTGGGTTACTAAAAGACCATATAGCTAGTTTAAGACTTATGCTGGACAAGTGTAGATAGCATCAGATCTCCTTGAACTTGAAAAAGTGTATCTTTTGTGCACCTTTTGGAATTCTGCTAGGTCACATTGTATGTAAGCAAGGAATGATGATGGATCCTGTGAAGATAGCCATTATTGTGAACTTGCCACCTCCGAAGTCTGTTAAGAAACTTCGCACTACACTTGGTCATACTGGATATTACAGGAAATTCATTAAAGGATATGCTCAGATCACAGCCCCTATGGAAAAGTAGTTGAAGAAAGATATTAAGTTTGAATGGACACCTGAGTGTCAAGAAAGCTTGGATATTTTGAAGGAAAAGATGGTAACTGCCCCTATCTTAGTATTCCCTAACTGGAATAAGGAGTTTCATGTGCATGTCGATGCATCCTCCATTGCTCTGGTTATAGTATTGGCCCAGCCAGGTGAAGGTAATATTGATCACCCTATTGCTTTTGCAAGTAGAAAATTGTCTACAACAGAAAATAATTATACTACAACAGAACGAGAAGGTCTAGCTATGGTTTATGCATTGCAGAAGTTTCGACACTATCTGTTAGGATCTCATTTTAAGATGTTCACTGACCATTCTGCTTTGAAGTATTTGGTTAACAAGCCTGTGCTAGGTGGAAGGATATGCAGATGGTTGATTCTGTTTCAGGAATATGACTTTGAGATCATAGTCAAACCTGGAAGACTTAACCTAGGTCCTGACCACTTGTCGAGGCTTGAATCAGGAGACGAGCCCATTAGTTTGGACGAAGGCCTTCCTGATGCCCAGTTGTTTGCCATCCAAATGGTTGATGACTATTTTCAGGATATTGTTCAATACTTGTCTACAGGTTTTGCACCCGCCGAAATGACAACACAGCAGAAGAAGCAGCTGGTGGTTAGAGCAGCCGACTTTACCTTAATAGCAGGACAACTATATAAGATGGGACCAGATGAAATACTGCGCAGATGTGTCCTGGAGCATGAAAAGCCATTAATTTTGGCTGAGGCACATTCTAGAGCAGCAGGAGGTCATTACGCATGAAAAGCTACAGCACAGAAGATTCTGACAGCCGGATTGTGGTGGTCCACAATTCATAAGGATGCAAGAGAGTATTGCCATAGCTGTGACATCTGTCAGAGGACAGGAAAACCATCCAGGAGGGACGAGATGCCTCTAGTTCCACAGGTAACTTTACAAGCCTTTGACAAGTGGGATATTGATTTTGTTGGACCTATCAATCCCCCTGTGAAGAAATCCAGAGCAAGATACATTATTACAGCAACAGATTACCTTACTCGTTGGGCCGAAGCTCAACTGGTCAAGAACTGTAGCACTGCTACAGCTGCGAAGTTCATCTTCGATAACATCTTATCAAGATTTGGGTGTCCTAGAATTCTTATGAGTGATCAAGGATCACATTTCCTTAATAAGACTATTGAAGTATTGACTAAAGAATTTCAAGTATATCATCATAGGAGTACTGCCTATCACCCTCAAGCAAATGGAACTATCAAAGCCTTTAACAAGATCCTTGAACATGCTCTGACGAAGGTTTGCAATGTTAACAGAAATGATTGGGATCTTAGAATTCCAGCAGTACTATGGGCTTATAGAACCACCTGCAAGAAGTTGACAGGCCATACACCTTTTAGGTTGGTCTATGGACAAGAAGCAGTCATGCCCATGGAGTACCTTTTTCCTAGCCTAAGAATATATGCTTTCACAGAGATGGATGATCCAGCTATGATAAAAGAAAGGCTGGAAAATATACTAGAACTTGAAGAAGACAGATTCATCGCAGGGTTCCAGTAGCAAGTACAGAAAGCCAGAGAAAAAGCATGGCATGATAGACACATTAAGAAGAAGCAGTTCCAGAATGGTGATCTTGTGCTCTTATATGACAGTAAATTCATGAAATTCCTGGGTAAGTTCAAGACACATTGGAAAGGACCATGCATAGTGCAGAGAGTTACCGATGGTGGCGCAGTCTAGCTAGCTAAATTGAATGGAGAAATTTTACCTTCCATGGTGAATGGAAGTAGGTTAAAGAAGTACAGGGACAAGCCGTGAACCCCTAATCAGAAGTAACAGCAAGAAGGACAGTCTAAGTACCAAGAACAGTTGGAATTGGGTACTAGACTATAATGAAGCTGTTCTCAAAGCTACGAAGTGGTGAAGACTATCAAAGTTCAAAGGTTGAAGTTTGGTTGCCGCTTGGGTCAGGATGGGTCGAAGGCCAATATTGTGTCGAAGGTACTCATTGAGGCGAAGCTGAAGTTAGTGGTTATGTCAAAGAAGAAAGGTGTGTCGCAGCCTAAAATGTGACTGATGGGACAAACTAGACTTGATGGCGCCGGCACGTGAACTGCCTTAACAGCCGTAATGATGAGATCTTGGGAAAATCTAGCGCCGTGTGGACATGATTTACCGCCGCTCCAGCAGATTTGATGTCATTCATATACCATCATGACAGATTTTGTCACGGGATTCTATAAGAAGCCACACAGGCCTGCGACTCCTGCATTGCGCATTTCTTTGAGTTTACAGTTAGCACCATGTCGAATGATCGCGAAGTCCAGGAATTGTTACGAGAGTTCAGGGAGAGAAATCTGCAGAACCTTATGATCAATCCACCCTGCGAGGAGACGTCTCCAACGCCGAAGCGGCCAATGCAGATACGATCAACCAGAAAGAAATTTAAGGCATAAGTTCGCTCTAAGTGGAACAAATAAAGGCACAAGCCCTCAGGAAAGACTCCGGAGGATCCCGAGATGTATCCTCCTGGCTCAGTGGAGTGGAGGCATGCTGTTTGTCTTATGCAAAAGTACATTGGCATGCAATCATAGGAGCCCCGTCTGCTAGGGACCCAAAGTTGTGGATGGTCAAATGTTCTATAGGACATGAACGAGAGGCAGTTCGAGGGATGGAGTCGCTGATAGCTTTATAAGGCTCAACAATTCCCATGACCATCGTAAATCTTGCGAAGGAAGACAAAAACATAAGGAACATTGACAGTCTGCTAAGAATGAAAGGATGAAGGATTAAGCAAGCTATAGCCGTGGTAGAAGTAGCAGAAAGGATGACGATGATGACAGGCAGATAAGGGAGCAGGAGGGCAGGAAAATTAAAGCTGATGGTCATAGAGATGTAGACGGATACAGAGCCTGACAGAGTGTGTAAGGAGATCATAAAGAAGGAGCAAGCAACTGAAGATATCATTCTACTACCAGACAAGCAGCTGAGTATCCTGGGATGGGACACTGGTGAGTCTTAGGGGCCTGTTGGGGCGCGCACCCTAACGGTTCTTAATTTTGGTAAATCCATGGTTTTTGTGGAAGTTTGTAAGCGGAGTTGTGACTCAAAATAGTCTTAGGGGTATCGGGGTTGAGTTAAAGCCCTCTTTTTGTAATAAACCCATGGTTTAAGTCCAAGGTTTAGGGTTCGGGGTGCCCATGGTTTAAGCCCATGGTTTTGTAATAAGTGCACTTGTATAAATAAGCACTTTTGTAAAAGAGTCAGGTTAGGCTTTTGATGTAAGATGATTTGATGCGAAGCTAAGGCTAGTTTAGTAAGAAAGGTTAAGTCCCAGCTGTGTGCGTGGATGACCTCTGCAGCTGTGTGCGTAGAGGGTTTTTGGGTGATTAAGAAGATCTGCAGCTGTGTGCGCAGAGATCTGCAGCTTAGTGCGCAGCTTAATGAATTGAAGGGATCTGCAGCTGAGTGCGCAAATCATAACTGTGGTTTTTGTAAAGAGTTGAATAAAAAACAGTTCTGTGGACGTAGCCCCTAAACTGGGGGTGAACCACGTTATATCTTGTTTTGTGGTTCTTTTGTGTTGTTTCTATTATGTTCTTTTATGCATTGATAAGTAGATAACTGATAAGAAAGATCACTGCTAAATACTAACTTCGTCGTGAATTTCCAGTTAAGGGTTAAGCAAGACATTGTTTGTTTATCTAACTGCGAAGCTATATAAGTGACTGTCGAAGATCTGTATTGTATGATTATTATTTTTAAAGGCTAAAGGTACAGTAATATCCCTCTTCTGCTTGTAGAAACCTGATTCTGCGGCACCCCATAGCTGTTTCAGGTGAGACTGCAACCTGTTCGCAGGTTGTTGCCAAAAGGGCCAACACTGTGGGTCTTTTGTTGGTGCGAAGACAAAAGTATAGAACCCAGGTCTGCCCTAAGCCCAACACCAAAAAAACTAACAGCGCAAACTCTTAACATCCCTTCCTTTCTTTTATACATATTTACACAGTAACTGAACAAAACCAAAATTACGGTCACGACCTAAGCCGTAGAACCCCGCGTAGAGCAAGGGTTTCAACATCCATTAAAACAACGAACCTAGTAACCAGGTAAACCAAAACCACAAGGGTTTTGCAGGCCATGACGACCAACTGTTAAAGGAACCATAAGGGACCAAACAAGGAGGAATTGCCATGGATAACCCAGGGCTTACCCGTGAACCAACAAGCAGTTGCCTTAGCCTCCCACCAACCACGCAGAGGGAGACAGGCCAACACCTGTGAACAAGAAGAATGATAGTGTTAAAACTTGTATACAAAATAAAAATTTGTGTATTAAATTAAAAACTGTGAAATTAATGGAAGGGTTGATAACGTTTCTTACCTAGAATCTTACTAAAGCATGACCACCCACAAGAAGAAGGGAAACCACCAGCACGAGGAGAAGGAAACCCTTCATTGGCTGCAAGAAGGAAGGAGGTTACCACACAACAAGCAAACAACCGCGATTGAGAATAAGAACAACAAGTACAACAACTAAATAGGCTCGGGTCATCACTTCTTATCCTGCCAAAGACACTACTCTGCAGTGAAACCTTATGCCCAGCAACCTTGAAACGAAAGACCACGACTCTTAGTGCCAAGCCGAAGAAGAAGGGGACTCTTTACAGTCGAATGGTTTGGGATTGAGCGCGCTAAGATGGTGAAATCCTGAAGAAAGAACCACTGACCTATGCCCAAGCAACAAACTTTTGGTAACAACACTTCTCTACTGTGCATTTGGGACGAGCTCGCGAGGAATAGAAAAAGCAGGAAGACTACCAACAACAAGTGCAAGTGACAGTGTAGACGAGAACATCGTAGCAGAGCGACAGGAGGCCCGAAGGCGACAGAGGTAATGACAAGCTAGGGTTTAGTGCGGTGCTTTTTAACTATGCAGCACATGGCCAAAACGATGCCACGTTAGTCAACAAATAATTTGCATGCTGTGGGTATAAGTCTATAGTCCCAGCGAACGTTCCATCACGAGTATTATTCCAATCATTTGATAATCGGAGGATCAACCATAAACGTTGTTCCAATGTCAACCTATTACATACGCTGCATGGGAAACATAAGATTTTGTTTTATAAACACTTTGCCATAACAATCATCAAGGTCGTGGGGGATTTTACGACCCTTTTACTTTATAAATTATGGTATTCATAAAACTTAAGTCAATTTTAACCTTATGTTCATCATGGCATGGTCCTTTTTATGACCTTTCTCTCTATGCTATGTAAACAATCTTTCATCAAGCAATTATAATCATGGTAGTAACACAATCTTGTAATTTTGTTATAAAAAGGAATTAATAACATTTTATTTTGGTGAGATTATTGCATACAACAAATACTCATTCAACCAAATATTTGCAACATAGAAAGGGTAGAAACAATACTTACCCTAGCTCATAAATGCAAGTAAAGGAGGCATTTTATAAAAGCTTATAGAACTTTAAAACAAAGTTAAACTATAAACTGATCGTGAAACATGGTTTATTCTTTTCCCTCTTGTTTTCACACTTTGCACGTTCTTTATGCATTGTAAAGTAGTAGCTCAACCAATAACTATAATTCTAACTTGAAGGTATACTATTGGATATTATAAAGAAAGTTATAGAATCATTCTATGATAAATATCCTTTTGTTAAAGTTAATCTCATTTGCTTTGATTGTATAATTATTAAACTAGTAAAGTTTGTAATTGAGCATAGTAAGTCTTAAAATGTTGAAGAAGCTTGGCATTGAACTTTTAACGATGTATTGGCCTTAAATAGATAATAGTTTCCCAAGAAAATTATGTGCAGAGAAATTCGAATCATCAAATACTAATGTAATCCTTTTCAAAAGCAGCTTGTAATAAAGTTGTAAACCCCTTAAAACTTCAAAGCTTGGAAGTGGGAACAGAAGTACATAAACTTCGTATCAAGGTACATTATGTTCTTATCACAAGCAGTAACCAATACCATCGTGACGTAAATGGTACTTGTGTATAATTTAAATTAGACCCTTGACTTAATAACTCTGTCATTCTTAAAACTGCTTGTAAAGAAAAATTTAAGGCATTTTTACACTTGACAGATAGTGCAGACATCGAAGGGTTCAGTACGCTTTAAGAACTATAAATTACATCTACTAGAATGAAAGCAGCTGTCACCATTGCTAATAAAACTAAATCTCATTTCCTTAGCATCTTAAAAATAAGGACATTTTAATGATTTTACCTCGATAAGCTTTGGAAATTTAATAGCATTTATATTCTTTTACTGAGCTATTATTGTGCGACGAACTTATTTTCGAATGCTTTAGAATTATTGACAAGCAGCACCCGAACTTCTTACCTGTAGGTCTGTAAGAGCAGGAAAACTTTCTGCGTTAGTTTGAAAGCTAAGTAAGCCCAGATTATCATGACAGTTCCACCTTGTGGTCGTAAAGAAAAACAAGTCAGTAAACTGAAAAAGAATTGTTCTATACGATAAACATAATCAAATAGATAATTTAGATAATGAATTCATTAACATATGACTAATTAAAACAATTAGTTGACTGCATTTATGAAAATTATCTGTATTTTTGAAAATTTTAAATTTTTCGAAAAATTTGAGGTTTTGACATGTGGTATCAGAGCACAAGGTTCAAACAATAGGCCTTGATGCATCCCAACTAGCTTTCATAGAATAGTAAATTAAAATAAGAAGCTGACATATATTTTGTTTTATGTTAAGAACAGAAAATTTCCTTTTTCTGAAGTTTAACAGGCAGGTATGGAAAAGCTAGGAGAGTATGCACAGGAGGAGTCTCCAGACACAGAAACAAGACAATTGCCAGGAGAACCTATGTTAGAAGAGGTGACTGCCAACTCCTCAGAGCTGTTACAGACTGTAAAAGATTTGAAGACTGAAATGGAATCAGTCAAGAGGGAGAATGAGAGGATTTTGAAGGCTCAGGAAGAATTGAACCAAATTTTAATAGAAAAGTTCCAAACTGAAGGAAGGAGCAGAAGATCAGAATATGAAGATGTCAGTCATCAAAGAAAATCCAAAAAGATGAAGCTGGAAAAAACTGAAAGTAGTTCATCATCTGAAGGGTTCGGTGAACGACAAAGTAACCATACTACTAATGACAGTAGTGAGGCTAATTTGTATGACAGAAAGAAGAAATACAGACCATATGAGGAAATTTCAGGGGAGTTTAAAAAGATAAAGCCCCCAACTTTTAATGGAGAGACCGAAAAAGGGGAGGAAGCAGAGTCCTGGTTGTCTGGGATGAAGAAATATTTTCATATATATAATTACTCTAATTAGCTAAAGGCAGGATGGCAATATATAACCTCTCCAGAAAAGCTGATATATGGTGGCAAGACCTAAAGAGAGTCAATGGTATAAGAGAGAAAGAAGTTAACTGGAGTACCTTTAAAAGGTATTTCAAGAAGAAGTTTTTGTCTGAGCAGTATTATGAAGAAAGAGCTAGAGAGTTTTATGAATTGAAGTTAGGTTCAATGACCATGAAGGATTTGAACAACAAATTCTTAAGTTTCCTTAGGTATGTACCCTACCTAGTAGATGAGAAACCAAAAGTACAGCGATTTCTTAGCTGTATACCATATCATATCAAAGACATAATTGAATATGATAACCCGAAGACTTTGGAGGAAGCCATGAGGAAGGCTAATTTTTGTTTTGAGCAGAACTGAAAGAAAGAAGGCTTAGCCAACTGGAAGGCTAAGAAAAATAACAATCAGCTTGAGTTTAAGAAGAAGGAATTTGTACCCCAAAGGAATTTCAAGAATAATAAGACTAAAAATTATTCTAACAACAAGAATTTCCAGGGAAATAGAAATGGTACTTCCAATAATTTGAATAATTTTAAGGGCAAGGAAGCTGCAAATAACCATGGAAATTTTACCAAGAGTTTTGAATGTAAGGAGCCTATTAAGTGTTGGGAATGTAATGGCCCGCACTATGCCTCGGTCTGTCCAAACCAGAAAAAGTCAGTCAGCAATATTCATACTGTGCAGGAGGAGATGATTGTTGGAGAACTAGCGAGGAGTATGCCCAGAATTAATGCAGCTTTGGAGAACTGCCAAGCTGACTATCATACTTCCATGGTGGAAGTAGAAGATATGATTAATCAGACCCCTATAACCATTTTAATTGATCTAGGAGCTAGTCTTAGTTACATTGCACCTCAGATAGTGGAAAAATGTAAGTTGTCTGTCGATAAGTTTGAGAATTCCTAGTTAGTTCAATTAGCCACTGGGGCAAAAAGAAAAGTAACCTGTTTTGTGAAAGAATGTGCTTTACTTATGGATGAATTTAAAACTACAGTTAAGCTTAATGTTTTTCCACTTGGCTCATATGATTTACTGATTGGCATGGATTGGTTAGAGCAGCATAAGGTAGTTTTAAATTGTTACGATAAAACTTTCACGTGCTTAAATAGTGATGAACAACCAGTAAAGGTTAAGGGTATTCCTAGAAAAACTATAATCAGACAGATTTCTGCTTTACAAATTAAAAGAGCTGTTAGAAAAGGATGTAAAGCCTATGCAGTAACTATTTCAGATGAGGAAGGTAAAACTAAAACAGATAAGTTAAAAATAGAAGATATTCCTGTTTTAAAAGAATATACTGACGTATTCCCAGAAGAAATTTCAGGATTACCACCAAGGAGGGAATTGGATTTCACTATTGAGCTGGTACCGGGTGCGGTACCTAGCTCAAAAGCTCCGTATCGAATAGACATTTTAGAACTTAATGAGCTAAAATCACAATTAAAAGAGTTAATTGATAAAAAGTACATTCGACCTAGTGTGTCTCCTTGGGGAGCACCGGTCATCTTTGTTAAAAAGAAAGACGAAACTATGCGATTATGCATAGATTACCGTCAACTAAACAAGATGACTATTAAAAAAAGATATCCGTTGCCCCACATAGATGATCTGTTTGATCAAATACGTGGAGCCATGGTGTTCTCAAAGATAGACTTGAGGTCAGGATATCATCAAGTAAGAATTAAGGATGAAGATATCTTCAAGACATCGTTTAGAACAAGATATGGACACTACGAGTTTGTCGTAATGCCATTTGGGCTTACCAACGCCCCAACTATCTTTATGTGTTTAATGAATAATATAATGCATAAGTATTTAGATAAATTTGTGGTCATGTTTATCGACGACATCTTAATTTACTCTAAAACGGAAGAAGAACATAAAGAACACCTAAAGATAGTTTTACAAGAGTTGCGAGAACATCAACTCTTTGCGAAGTTTAGCAAGTGTGACTTATTTAAGGATGAAATTCAGTACTTAGGTCACATAGTGACTAAGGAAGGAATTTCAGTAGATCCAGAAAAGATTCGGGCAATCGAAGATTGGCCGGTTCCTAAAGATGTAACGGATGTTAGGTCGTCCATAGGAATTACCGGTTATTACCGGAGATTCATTGAAGGCTTTTCAAGGATAGAAAATCCGATAATTTCCTTACAAAAGAAAGGAAAGAAATTTGATTGGAACTCAAAATGTGAAGAAAGTTTTAAGAAATTAAAAACCTTATTGACTAGTGCACCTATTCTAAGAATAGCAGATCCTAATAAGGACGTCGTAGTATGCACTGATGCCTGTAATGATGGCTTAGGTGGTGTTCTAACTCAAGACGGGCATGTCATTGCCTATGAGTCTAGAAATTTAAAACTTCACGAAAATAATTACGCAACATATGATTAAGAATTAGCAGCGGTAATACACGCCTTAAAAATGTGTCGACATCATTTAATAGGCAGAAAATTTAATCTAATGACTGATAATAAAGGACTGAAATATCTTCTAGATCAGCCTAATTTAAACGCTAGACAAGTAAGGTAGTTAGCCTTCTTGAGTGAATATGATTTCGAAATCCAGCATATAAAGGGTAAGGAAAATAAGGTGGCTGATGCATTAAGCAGAAACACAAAGCTGAACTTTACAGCAGCAATCAACACTTATGTTTCTGATTTAAATGAACAACTTAAAGAAGGGGTAAAACAAGATGAAATTTATCAGAAATTGCAAATTACAGCTAAAGAAGAACCTACAGAAAGCTTAATAAAAGGTTATAGTTTAAATAAAGATGAATTTTTATTATTTAAAGATAAACTGTATGTACCTAATGTGCCTAAGGTTAAGTTGTTAATTCTGGAAGAAGTCCATAAAACACCATATTCAGGACACCCAGGTTATCAAAAGACTGTAACCATGCTAAGAAAAGAATATTTTTGGCCAAACATGAAGTCTGAGGTAGATGAATACATTTCAAGGTGTTTAGAAAGTCAGCAGGTGAAAACCAAACACCAACACCCAACTGGTTTGCTACAACCTTTACCTATTACTGGACTTCCTAGAAATCAAAATCAAAATGACTCTATTATGGTGGTGGTTGAAAATTTAAGCAAGGCAACGCATTTTATTCCTGTTAAAACTACTTACAAGGCTGCCAATATAGCTGATATCTTCTTAAAGCAGATTTTTTGGTTACATGGAGTACTGAAAGTTATAATCTCAGACAGAGATCCTAAATTTACAGGGAATTTTTGGAAGTCCTTGTTTAAGGGATTAAATACAACATTGAATTTTAGTACCTCCTTCCATCCTCAAATAGATGGACAGACTGAAAGAGTGAGTCAAGTGCTGGAGGATTTATTAAGGATGTATGTGAAAGATCAGCCAGGTAAGTGGGAAGACTAATTACATCTAGCAAAGTTTGCATATAATAATAACTATCAGTCATCAGCTAAATTTAGTCCATTTGAAATTTTATGTGGATGTAAATACAACACTCCTATCTCTTGGAATAATCCAGCAGATAGATTGGTGTTAGGACCAGAATTGTTGAAGGAAATGGAGGAAATTGTGAAAAAAGTGTAGAAAAATTTGAAGGTGGCACAGGATCGGAAAAAGAGTCAAGCAGAATTGAAAAGAACTCCCAAGGAGTTCCAGGTAGGTGAGCATGTGTTTACAAAGGTAAGGCCAAAGAAAAGCTCTCTAAGACTGGGGAGTTGTGCAAAGTTAGTACCACGTTATTGTGGTCCATTTGAAATTTTATCTAGGATTGGTCAAGTTGCTTACCAACTAGCATTACCACCTAAATTGAAAGTACATAATGTTTTTCATATCTCTGTTTTAAAGAAGTATGTTCATGATGCTACTCATGTGGTTGATTGGAATGTTGTATAGGTGGAACCAGAAGGAGAAATTCTGGTGGAACAGGACTGTATCCTCGGGAGGAGGGAAATTACACTGCGGAACCGCACCATTGGACAGTTGAAGGTGCAATGGAAGCACCTTAGTCCTAAAGAGGCCACCTGGGAACTGGAAAGTAAGATGCGGGAAGCATACCCAAATTTGTTCCAGGGGACTATAGAGGATGAAGAATAAGAAACATCGAGGACGATGTTACATTTTAAGGGGGTGTGTATGTCACATACCCCAATTTTGTAAAATAATGTTATTTGTTTTAATTTGACTCCTAAGACATTATGTTAATTTTAATGCTAAGTAGAAACTGATGACTCAGCAGAGTCAAAAGATGTGGAATGTAATTTTGAATATTTTATTATTAATAAATAAAAAGTGGAGACAACAGCTTGGGAGAGCTGTTAATAAGAGTGTTACTGGTCAAACTAGTGGAAGGAACTAGGTGGAGAGCAAAAGACAAGTGGCAACATCCTCAAACACTTCCTATGTTGCAGGTGGCAAATTCCCTACATTTGGGGTCATGATCCCCCAAGAAAGTGGGATCAGAGCAGGTGGCTCAATTAATGACAACCAACCCAAAAAGACCTAGGCAATCTTTTAAAAGTACCCAATGTAGAGAGCTGAGGCTGCTTAGATATTTTCCAGGAGAAGAATCATTCAGGAGGAATGCACTTCAAGGAATTCATTGGGAAAAAGGGAAAACTGTAAGGAAGGTGTTTTGAGAGATAAACTACAGTAACTTGGGCTGATACAGCTTGCTAGCTGAGAGATTTGACCGACAAGATCAGGACTGGTATTGAGTCTCAGGAATAGTACTTTATTATTTGCTGCACCTAGTTCCAGCCAGGGAGACCAGAGAAAGCTCGGGGGGTCCTGAGGAGTTGTTGTTTGAGTGCTCTCCAAGAGTTGGTAGGGAGGAATGGCCTCCCATTGCTGTTGTCGACCAAGCTCTAAGAACAAGTTCTGTTATTATTTAATTTCTGTGTTATTATCTGTGTATGATTGAATGATGCATTTGTAGTTATGATGTACAAATTTAGAGGATAGGATAACTCAGTTTGTTTAGTAATGAAATTATGCTTAATGAGAAACAAACCCTACCTATGTTTTTCCTCATCTGGGTGATCCAGATCGTACTCCAGCACAGGTGGTGAAATTATATAAATGAAGATAGTATGATGCAAATGTAGATTAAGATGTTAGCATGAATAATAGAATGGTTTCTTTTATCTATTATAAGAAGAAATATCATTTTTACTGACAGTAGTATGTGTTAGTAGATAAAACTATTCTTTATACAGTATTTACTTTCAGTAATCTTATTATTTATTTTTAAACCAAAGAGAAGAATATAATAGTTACACTAGAGTAGGATTTGACTAAATAAACATGCTTTTAACTTTACAGTTTATTTCTTCCAGTTTAGGATAATTTAACTACTATATGTATAGCAACAAAACTAAAAGTAAGAATAGTTAAACACTGATTTAATTCTACAGTCAAACCAAGTTGGTCTTAGATTTTACTTATGATTGGTAATGGAATAATTTCATTTTGTTTTTATTATTATTATCCAGCTAAAGCTTAAACACAATTTACAGTTACTAACCTATCCTTCACAAAATGTTAAATAAATGGAGAACATAGTTAGGTGTTATTCTTTTATTATATAAATACTAGTATTATAATATAAACATGATAATATAGAATACAAAAAGTATTTCTATAAATTATTTAGTGCAGAAAGTACTAGAATAGAACAATAAAAATACTATCTCTTTATATATCTATAAATAGACAAGAATAAAGCTAATATATATATATAATTATAGGAACAGTATTAATATGAAATTTCTTATATTCGAAAGGTTAACTTGTATAAACAACATTTAAAAACTTTATTAGAATAGAGTAATTAAATACCATAAAAACAATGTACAAATAACCAAACAAGTAATAATTAATTATTCTTTCAGGGTAAAATTCAAATGCATTAAAACGCAGGAATTTAACTAACATAATATAACTATGCTCGTTTCACCGAGTTTAACCAACTATTATACAACATCAGTAATAACCCAACAAATACAGTACTACATTGTAGATAACATATATGTTAAGGAAACTGTAAATACTTTTAATATCGCCGAGTTAGGGTAAAACCCTACTAATCCAAAATATACAACAGAGGTATAAATAAAGAGTTGAGCTCTTTCAATGCCTCTCGGTTTCCAACAAAACTAACAGCGCAAAGTTTTAACAGCCCTTCCTTTCTTTTGTTTTAATAGCCCTTCCTTTCTTTTATACATATTTACACAGTAACTGAACAAAACCAAAATTACAGTCATGGCCTAAGCTGATGAACCCTGCATAGAGCAAGGGTTTGAACATCCATTAAAACAGCGAACCCAGTAACTAGGTAAACCAAAACCACAAGGGTTTTGCAGGCCATGACGGCCAACCGTTAAAGGAACCATAAGGGACCAAACAAGGAGGAATTGCCATGGATAACCCAGGGCTTACCTATGAACCAACAAGCAGTTTCCTCAGCCTCACACCAACCACGCAGAGGGAGACAGGCCAACACCTATGAACAAGAAGAACGATAGTGTTAAAACTTGTATACAAAATAAACATTTGTCTATTAAATTAAAAACTGTGAAATTAATGGAAGGGTTGATAATGTTTCTTACCTAGAATATTACTGAAGCACGACCACCCACAAGTAGAAGGGCAACAACCAGCGCGAGGAGAAGGAAACCCTTCATTAGCTGCAAGAAGGAAGGAGGTTACCACACAGCAAGTAAACAACCGCGACTGAGAATAAGAACAGCAAGTACAACAACTAAATAGGCTCAGGTCGTCACTTCTTATCCTGCCAAAGACACTACTCTGTGGTGAAAACCTATGCCCAATAGCCTTGAAACAAAAGACCACGACTCTTAGTGCCAAGCCAAAGAAGAAGGGGACTCTTTACAGTTGAAGGGTTCGGGATTGAGCGCGCTAAGATGGTGAAATCCTGAAGAAAGAACCACTGACCTATGCCCAAGCAACAAAATTTTGGTAACAACACTTCTCTACTGTGCATTTGGGACGATCTCACGAGGAATAGAACAAGCAGGAAGACTACCAACAGCAAGTGCAAGTGACAATGCAGACGATAACATCGTAGCAGAGCGGCAGGAGGCCTGAAGGCGATGGAGGTAATGAAAAGCTAGGGTTAAGTGCGGTGCTTTTTAACTATGCAGCACATGGCCAAAACAATGCCACGTTAGTCAACAAATAATTTGCATGCTGTGGGTATAAGTCTATAGTCCCAGCGAACGACGTTCCATCACGAGTATTATTCCAATCATTTGATAATCGGAGGATCAACCATAAACCTTGTTCCAATGTCAACCTATTACATACGCTGCATGGGAAACATAAGATTTTGTTTTATAAACAATTTGCCATAACAATCATCAAGGTCGTGGGGGATTTTACGACCCTTTTACTTTATAAATTATGGTATTCATAAAACTTAAGTCAATTTTAACCTTATGTTCATCATGGCATGGTCCTTTTTATGACCTTTCTCTCTATGCTATGTAAACAATCTTTCATCAAGCAATTATAATCATGGTAGTAACAAAATCTTGTAATTTTGTTATAAAAAGGAATTAATAACATTTTATTTTGGTGAGATTATTGCATACAACAAATACTCATTCAACCAAATATTTGCAACATAGCAAGGGTAGAAACAATACTTACCCTAGCTCATAAATGCAAGTAAAGGAGGCATTTTATAAAAGCTTATAAAACTTTAAAACAAAGTTAAACTATAAACTGATCGTGAAACATGGTTTATTCTTTGCCCTCTTGTTTTCACACTTTGCACCTTCTTTATGCATTGTAAAGTAGTAGCTCAACCAATAACTATAATTCTAACCTGAAGGTTTACTATTGGATATTATAAAGGAAGTTATAGAATCATTCTATGATAAATATCCTTTTGTTAAAGTTAATCTCATTTGATTTGATTGTATAATTATTAAACTAGTAAAGTTTGTAATTGAGCATAGTAAGTCTTAAAATGTTGAAGAAGCTTGGCATTGAACTTTTAACGATTTATTGGCCTTAAATAGATAATAGTTTCCCAAGCAAATTATGTGCAGAGAAATTCGAATCATCAAATACTAATGTAATCCTTTTCAAAGGCAGCTTGTAATAAAGTTGTAAACCCCTTAAAACTTCAAAGCTTGGAAGTGGGAACAGGAGTACATAAACTTCGTATCAAGGTACATTATGTTCTTATCACAAGAAGTAACCAATACCATCGTGACGTAAATGGTACTTGTGCATAATTTAAATTAGACCCTTGACTTAATAACTCTGTCATTCTTAAAACTGCTTGTAAAGAAACATTTAAGGAATTTTTACACTTGACGGATAGTGTAGACATCGAAGGGTTCAGTACGCTTTAAGAACTATAAGTTACATCTACTAGAATGAAAGCAGCTATCGCCATTACTAATAAAATTAAATCTCATTTCCTTAGCATCTTAAAAAGAAGGACAGTTTAATGATTTTACCTCTATAAGCTTTGGAAATTTAATAGTATTTATATTCTTTTACTGAGCTATTATTGTGCAACGAACTTATTTTCGAATGCTTTAGAATTATTGACAAGCAACACCCGAACTTCTTACCTGTAGGTCTGTAAGAGCAGGAAAACTTTCTGCATTAGCTTGAAAGCTAAGTAAGCCCAGATTATCATTACAGTTCCACCTTGTGGTCGCAAAGAAAAACAAGTTAGTAAACTGAAAAAGAATTGTTCTATACGATAAACATAATCAAATAGATAATTCAGATAATGAATTCATTAACATATGACTAATTAAAACAATTAGTTGACTGCATTTATGAAAATTATTTGTATTTTTGAAAATTTTAAATTTTTCAGAAAATTTGGGGTTTTGACAAAAACTCACCTTCATTAGAAATGCATGTAGCTTCTGCTATTAACTGTCTAGTCAATTCAATTATTAGGGTATTAAATGAGACTGTGTCCTTCTCTAATCCTTGAGAAAATCCATATGAAACCTTTATATAATGACCATCAATTTTCTCGAAATATTGAAACCAACCAGCTTCTTGAAATATTTTTGCACATTAAGGGAAGGTTACAACCCATGTCATGTCTAAAGGCTCTGCCTTGTTCATCTTCCCACTTCTCTTCATTTTCAGTAGTAAACCCTAACTGTTTCTCCTTCAGAAAATAGTTCAAACTATTTTGAAAGCGTGTTACTTCAATAGCAAACCAGAAGTTGAGAAAATTTAGAACCCTAGATATGAATTTTCCTCAAAAAATTGATAAGTATTTCGGAACAATTTTCACTGACAGAACAGATAAATAATTGAGCAAAAATAGGGTTTCTAAACTTGATGCAGTTATTAATCAACACCCATCACTACTCTTTTGTCAATGCAAACCTGAATTCATGGATGATGTCAGCAATCAATTGCATACCTGTCACAATAATGGTTTCAATTGCTAAAAATATGCTATCTTGTCTTCCCAGGTGTCCACTAACCTTCGTAGCTCTGTCTTCAGCTGCCATGACTGTACCAGTTGATTACTCTGCAAACCCTAAACCTCTAACCCTCTTCATCATAATATCTTCCAACCACAGACTGCTAAGTATCAATGCGGTCTTTGTAAGCTTTCATACATTCCAGAAATTTGTAACTAACATTGAATTACTCCCATCGTGCACCATCGTTGTTGTTTAAAGGATCTACCTCTCCCACATTTTGGATAGATGTAACTCGCCTAAATCATTCCTTCCTGAACTCAAACACTTGTCAAAATTATTAGTAAGGTTTAAACACGTATCATTCTCCTTTACAGATGTGAAAAAACTCCTCTCATTTGCGAATTTTAAAACTCACAAGCCAATTCACGATTTTTTGAAGACCATGACTTTCTTGTAGCGCTCTAATTCATTTTTTCTACCTTTGCGCTACAGGAATGTCTGATTAATGTTTTGTGACAAAAGGTTTAAATTGTAAAATCAAACTTTGATTAACCCTTATGATATCTCTATCCAACCTTTCAGAAATACATACACCTATTAAGCCCATAAAAACTATGAAAACAACTAAGTAAATTAAATCTAAAAGGAAAACTTATAAAATAAAAAAATAAAAATAAGTGTGCTATCAAAATACTTCAAAAACCAAGCTCAAAATCTTAAAGCAATAATAAAAACCATGTTTTGAAAACAAGCATACGGTCTAAAAACAGAAAACAAAAACTGGCTATAACAATTATCCCTTCACCTTCTATGTCCCTCAAGACATCGTCATCTTCACCATCAATATTTATGTGTAGTTCTAGGATGGAGACAAGTGGTAGACACCGCATATCTATATTGTACTCAAAAAAATATTAGTTCGAGAAGCCACAACTCAATCCCTCACCACCTACTTAGTCCTCCACCCCACTACCATGTGAAATGGAAATCCCTTAACCTCCTATGTCCCTCAAGACATCGCCATCTTCACCATCAGGATTTATGTGCAGGATCAAGAAAAATACAAGTGGTGACCACTGAGGATCTATTCAAAGCCGATCAAGCTTACTCTAAAAATGACCAAAATCCCTATGCTCCAAGCACATAGTTCACACACATAACAGAGCATATGTGTGATATCAAGTTCACAATATTACCCAAATATCAACAATCATGGCATGAACAAATTTCCTTCCCTGAATGAATGAAAGAATTAATAATCAAGAATACTCCTCCCAGTATCTGCATTCCCTGCAAGACAAAAATGGTGTAATTGTGTGCAGAGTATCATGCCAAAATATCCTTTGGAATTCATATTCCAATCATAGCAAACTTCTTCCATCGTCAATAACTCAATAATGAAAGAATGCATAACCTTCAAAGCAATTCAAATCCCTTTAGCCTAATTCAAATTGCCTCCTAAAGATGGACTACATACCATTGAGAAGCAACTCTAATTCACTGAGGCTTCTCTGAAACACTGATCGACCCATTCAAGTTCTCAATAGAGTAACTTGAATCCACTAATACTGAATCTAAACCACTGATAAACACATTCTAAATCACTATCTTACTCGAATTTGTCAACACTAACTTAGACCCACCATAACTTACTCAAGTTCACCCATAATCACCTCCATGAACTAGAGACAACTTGAATTCACAAGGAATTATTCCAATTCTCCCTAAATCACTCTCATTCACTCAATATAACTCGAATTGAATCAAATATTCCCAAGTTAACTGAAGAGGACTCGAATTCATCTCATTAACTAAGGATTACTGATTCTAGACATTAATTAACTGAGGACAACTCCCAATTAACCAGTCTGAATCTTGTTGATTGACAACTAGTCCAATTCACTGGAGTACTAGGTGCATGGTACATGGTTGCATGTGCATGATTGCATGGGCATGTGTGCATGTGCATGGTTTCATGGTTGCATAGGCATGTGTGCATGTGCATGGTTGCATGGTTGCATTTGTGTGTGTGTGTGTGTGCATGGTTGGATGGATGCATGCAAAACATTAAGTAGATAGGTTAGGACCACCAAGGTCCAATAACATCAAAATTTGAAAGACTAGAGTATTGTTAGGGGGATCCACAACTCCTAACCCCAACCCCTTCACATGTGGAATCCCAAGACCCCCCAACAACGTTGTTATCCATGGTGTGCCATTATTTTAGTTATAGGTAATAATAATAATAATAATAATAGAATAACAACATAATAATATCCATGGTTGATGGTCCAGGCACCTAATGCCACCATGAAAGTAAATAACCAAAATCACAGGTGTTCGGGGCTTACCTTCAGGATATTACATACCATCCCCCTTAAAACAATGCATCGTCCTCAATGCATACGTACTCATACATTCCTTTACAAAAGGATTAAATACATGCCCATACCTGTTTCAAAAAGATAACATCTTTCAAACTCTCACAGACATGCCCATACATGCCTCAGAAAGATAACATCTTTTTAACCACAATAATTCCCACTATCACCTACTTACTTGTCCATATCCACTACCTATGGGATAATCGAGACTAGTAGAGTGGACTCAAGAAAGCAAGGGTCAGTCTCCAATCCCCATTATCGGGTATTCAAACCTTATTACAAGGCCTCCAAACTTCAACAAAGTTACATCCACCTAAAAAATCATATTTCATTCACTGATATGATTAACATCAGGCGTGTGTGTGTGTGTGTGTGTGTGTATGACACATGATATAAAGATATTTTCAACAAGGATACTTTCATGAGATTCCAACAAACACAATATTAGGAAGAAACATATATATAATGTTAAACAAGATAAATACAACACATATTCAAGAAATAAATACTAATTAATCACATTAAATACTCCCTAGGTACATGAAATAAATTCCTTCTTAATTTATTTCACTCTACTTCACCTATGATACATGAAATACATCAAAGGTACATGAAATCAAACACTTGGTATGCATCTATCCTAAGCACATTCAAATTCAAATTCAATTATTCCTTATGTGCATACTCTAAGTTACTTGAAACACATGACAGATTCATGATTTGTATTATATACATAAACTACAAAGATACATGAGAATCGAGATGCATTAAACATGTTTCCAATCGGTCATACACATGAAAAACATCAAGTACTTCAACCAAACTCATGAAGTGCATCAAGTATATGAACCAATATGGAGTGCATCAAGTATCTCGACCAAGGTCATGAAGTGCATCAAGTATATCAACCAAGTTCATGAAGTGCATCAAGTATACCTACCAATATGAAGTGCATCAAGTATACCAACCAATATGAAGTCCATCAAGTACCTCCACTAATATTAAGTGCATAAAGTATACCAACCAATATGAAGTGCATCAAGTATCTCAACCAATATGAAGTGCATCAAGTCAATCAATCCCATGTATATACCTTTACCAACAATTACATGGAATACTATCAAGACAATTTTACAACAAGATGCATGCAATGTTATTATGATACTCTACAATGATGCCTTTCAAAGGTACTTCTCTAACAAAGATAACTTCTCTAACAAGATCATTAGGACACCTTTCTAACAAAGATCATACAGATCACAAGACAAACTCCTTATACTTTAAAGAAACAATCCACAAATTAGAAATGCAATATTTAATCAATCATGCAAATACCAATGCACCTTATTATTTATCATGCAATAACTAATGCCTACTGATAATGCATTTGTTAGTTCATTCTAATGCATGCACATTTATACCTAGTGCTTATGCATAACCATTACACAATATGTAGGCATAATCCTTGCAATTACCAATCAGTATTATTCCATGCACACAGATTAATAATTTACCAATTAATCCCATATACGGTAAGCGAGGCAATGCACCATGGAAAAGCATCGACCAATAACCTCACTGAACAATAAAGAGGCAATGCACCTAGGACAAGCATCAACCAATCCGATTACTGGCCAATAAAAGAGGCAATACAAAGTGAACATGCATCAACCAATCAGTCTATTGAATATTAGACATGCAATGCATATTTCCCATCAATCAATATATTAAGTAGTAAATATGCAATACTAAATAATTTTCTAAAGCATACAATAAACTGATAATCAATTTCTTTAGTCTTCAATTGTTGTCTTGGGGTTTAAGTTTTTGGTTCAGGAATCACACTTTGGTTCTACAAATATTGGGTTTGCGAGTTTTTGGTCATAAAAACATTGTTAGGACATCATCAACCTCTTTAAAACATCATATAAAACATAAATAAATTGCATAAACACATAATCATAAATCCATGGGAAGGCCCAACGACCGCTAAGCTTTGATACCACTTGTAATGTACCCAACCCTTAAATACATACAAAGTTCAAGTAACTGAGCTCGTTAATAACAAGGATGGCTGATTGTTATATAATCATAGTGGAATGATACTCTTTAAGGTCGGTCTAACATGCCAAAGAATTTAAAACTTTTAAAAACATTCAGATAGTAAGGGAAAATTGCCCTTCCAAGACAACTTAGTTTCATATTGTACATACAAGACTATGTGATGACCCATGAAATACATTCAGACCATAAATTTTCTAATATTAATAACTAACATCGCACCCATGGGAATCCACTCGTCGCCATACAACAAACTAATAAATCAGATTTTCCTAACTTTACCCAAGCTTTATTTATGACAGTGAAACAATCAACATTCCATCAATCTATGGTAGCAGAATTTAAACACCTATTCATAGCAGATCTATAATAGTTAATGTAGACTTCCAATCCCATTTTATATCTAATACAGTATAGCTATACATGTCCATATGGTCTTCCCTAAATATCAATCTGTCTAATGAGCAGAATTATGTAAGCAACTAGCCTCTAACTTCACAATAAATCAACATCATCAACTTTCCAAAAAGCAGAATTTTACACTATGAAACATATCATATATAATGCATTAAATTACCAGTCCTATAATCCCATATGAGACCTAATACGGTACATCCATATATGACCATATGGATTCCCAAATATCAGTCCCCTAATTATTCATAATTCATAAGTAAATAGTCTTCTAAGGCTGCCATAAAAAATGCATTATGCGCTACCTCATATAGCATAATTGTAACATTACTTTAGGTCATATTTTCCACAATAAATATCAGTCATAAATCCTATGGATGATCTGATCTGGAACAACCATAAACGACCACATGGGCTGTGCTAAATCAGACCTCCTAAATATCATAAATTCCATAAACAAACTAGTTACAAACCACTAGTCTAATAGATCAACATACCTCTCTCATGAGCTTCCAATATAACAAAAATGGATTAGTAATTCACCATGAGAATATATAGAAATTAAATACATGTAATTATAGATATATACCAGCCTCCGTAGGAAAATGTTCAACAACATACATAAAACAATCAAATGGCATAAGTAATTATCTTTTATAACGAAGCAACTAGCTCCAACTAGACAAATTTCCTCCCAGCTTTAGACACTGTCAAAAAAACACCACCTGTGACAGGTCACCCTTGAGCTGAGGTCTTGGAATTCACACTAGAATGTCTCTTCTAACTCAATCTCTAAGGATAAAACTCAGGCCCACAATGGAAGCAACACAAACACATGAATTTTTTTGACTGATTTTCCCCCCTCTCTGACCAATTACTCCTCCACCCCACTACCAGGTGAAATGGTAATCCATTCACATTCTAGGTCCCTTAGAACATGGACATCTTCACCATTAGGATATATGTGCAGGATCAAGATAGAGACAAGTGATAGACACCCCAGATATATATTTTACTCAAGAAAATATAAGTTCGAGAAGCCACAAATCAATCCCTTACCACCTAGTTACTCCTTGACCCCACTCCCAGGTGAAATGGTAATCCCTTCACCTTCTAGGTCCCTTAGGACATTTCCATCTTCACCATTAGGAATCATGTGTTGGTCTAGGATGGATATAAGTAGTAGACACCACAGATCTATACCATACTCAAGAAAATATTAGTTCAAGAAGCCACAAAGCAATCCCTCACCATATACTTACTCCTCCAACCCACTGCCAAGTGAAATGGTAATCCCTTCACCTCCTAGTTTCCTCAATAAATTGTCATCTTCGCCATAAATATTTATGTGCAGGATCAATACAAAAAAAATAGTGACTACCGAGGAATTATTTAATGTTGATCAAGCTTACTCTAAACACGACCAAAATCCTTGTGATCCAAGCACACAGTTCACACACATAACATAGCATACATAGGATCCCAATTTCACAAGCTTACCCAACTCTCAACAATCATGGCATGAACAAATTGCCTTCCCTCAATGAATGAAGGAATGAATAATCAAGAATACTCCTCCCAGAATCTCCATTCCCTGCAAGACAAAAAGGTGTAATTGTGTGCACAGTATCATGCAAACACTCCTTTGGCATTCACATTCCAATTAGAGCAGCCTTATGTCCTCCTCTATAAATCAATAATGAAATAATGCATACCCTCCATATAAATTCAATTCCATTTATCCTAATTGAAATTGCCTCTTAGAGATGGACTTCAAACCACTGAGAAGCAACTCTAATTCATTAAGGCTTCTCCAAACCACTCACTAACCCATTCAAGTTATCAAAATATTAACTTGAATCAACTAATAATGACTCTAAACTAATGAAAAACACACCCCCAATCACTATCTAACTTCAATTTTCCAACACTAACTCAAACCCACCATAACTAACTCGAGTTCGCCGATAATTATCTCCATACACTAGAGACAACTAGAGTTCACAAGGTATGACTCCAATTTTCTGTTGATCACTCCCATTCACTCAGAATAAATCAAATTGACTCAAAGATTCCAAAATAAACTGAACAGGACTTGAATTCATCTCATTAATTGAGTATTACTGACTCTAGACATTAATTAACTGAAGACAACTCCCAATTAACCAGTATGACTCTTATTGAATGACAACTACTCCACCTTACTAGAGTACTAGGTGCATTGTGCATGGTTGCACATGCATGATTGCATGGTTGCATGGACGCATGAAAAACATTATGTATATAGGTTAGGACTACCAAGTTCTAATAACATTAAAATTATGAAGACAAGAGTATTGTTAGGGGAAGCAACAACTCATAACTCCAACCCCTTCACATGTGGAATCCCAAGACTTCCCAACAATGTTGGTGTCCATGTTGTGCCATTATTTTAATAATAATAATAATAATATCCATGGTTCATGCTCTAGGAACCTAGTGCCACCATGAAAGTAAATAACCAAAATCGCAGGTGTATGGGGCTTACCTTCGGGATATTACAAAACCTCACTATTCTCGGTACAATAATTGGTTTTACTTTGTATAATTTAAAACAACAATATTTGTATTTAACACATTGACTTTGACTTCTCTTGAACTTGTTTAGGTTGTTGTTATCTATGGTTGGAATAGGCATCGAGATTTCAGGAGGGAATTGCATCCCCTAGTCTCTCAAGCATAAACCATTGTCACTTTACAAGTTTACATACCCAATTTGTGAAATTCCCGGGAAGGAAGTTGTAATGAACCCAATTTTGACTTGTTAACATATTTAATCAAAATTATGTAAATGATGTAAATATGCTAGTATGGATTCCTAGTGTGGATCTCAAGGCCAAGGCCCAACTGGTGAATGGCTTGGCATGCATGAAGTATATATTTTATTTGGACCATATAATTGGCTTGTCATGCTAACTCAAAATATATGTAAATATTATGTTGCATAAACAATAAAATGGTCCAAGATGGTCGAGTAAAGGGAACTAGAGGGGTTATGATTCCATCACAGGGGAAGAGGAAAGGGTTCCTATGGGAGAGTAAATCCTTTGTTTCCAAGTGTCAAGCTTATAGCTCATCCAAATTCTTCCATGTGATTTAATTATCCATTCACCTCCATTTTAATATTTTCAATCATTGAATGCATGTGTGAGGTTGGTGGGAAAAGTCACCTCATGCAGTTATTGAATCATGGGACTTAATGCACTTTTGTGATAGTTATATCAAAATATAGAAGTCAATTTGCAATTATCAAGAGTCCTTTATTCTATGGTTAGAAGTTATGTCAGTCGTCTTTTCACCATTATCTCATATCTTATGGAGTCGACACTCATTATATCATTCTCTCATGTAATCTACACTGTGTAGAGCTCCCCATTGGTGTTCATAACCATTACCATACTTTGTATAACCCAGGAATTCGAAATTTGGAGACATGACTACAGATTTGAAGGGAACATAGATAATTGTAGGTGAGCACAGAGGTTAGATAAGCTAGGAATCCTCACCCATTGAGTTTTTATATTCATGGATACTTGAGAAGCCACGAATTAAGGCTATATGTGATTCCCTAATAGCATATAGTAGGTTGGTCTCCTTCTTGTCGTATTTTAATCCAATTTTCAATCCTTGGTTATTATTTCACAATAATTCTTCAAACATTTATTTCATCCCACAATTTTATTGCATTATCAATATTCACTTGCAGCGGAAAATAAAACAAGGATCACTCAAAGATAACCATGCACAAGAGACACAAACATTTTACCTGGGGAACCCAAAATAAGTGAAAACCCAGCAAAATTTTATCAGAAGAAATCAATCCCCTAGTACAAAGGAGGTTTTCCATCTTTCAAAAGAAAACCTAGTAATGATAGATAATCCTCCAAGAGAGATAAGAGAATAAGAGAATAAGAGAACTGCAAAATTATGCTTCTTGTCTTTGCTAGGACTTCCTTGGAGGCGTGCACTTGTGGAGAGAAGAAGACGTGTGATATGAATGTATCAAATTAAGTGTGAGAACACTTCTATTTATATTCTTCAATTGACTTGTTTTTCACTCTTGAGGTCGACTTGTACTTTTGTCATTTAGAGCTAATTTCCCCCTTTTACTAGGGTATTTTTCCCTTCCTTTCCCTTTAAATTTATCTATGAATTATTCAATGTTATTTGGGACTTATTAAATGGATTGTCTTGAATTATTGGGTTATTTATTCATCATAGAAAATTTCTCTTCGTATATGTCCATATCCTCACATGCGAATCAATTTCTTCCACAGAGCTCTGATTTTGATTTGACCATACTCTACGAATCTGTGGACACTTCTTGGAGCCAATGTTAAATAAAACATTAAATTAGACTTTGTCTAATACACAATAGGATAATATACTCTATAACATAGATAAGTCAACTCACTCTAGTAAGAATAGATCTCTCTCATAACGAAGTACTCCTTCTCGTAGAAAGCAATGTGACCTCTAGCCTTCTGACACTCATAGTCAATCCACATGACTAGATAAAGGCTAAGTGAATGAGCCTAAATACACATAGTCAATATTACTCATGAATAATAAGGGATATTATGGGGCCATCGTCTACCAGACATTAGTCAATATTACCAATGACCTCTCTGAGAGATTGATCTTCAAAATGTTTTCTCGATGTTAGAACCATGGAGAAACATTAACACTCCCTCCCAATGAGGGAGACATTATGTATCACACCAAGACACATACTTGGTTATAATGTATTTCACAAGATATATAACTCACTTCTGAATTATAGAAGATATGACTCACTTCTGTTACTCACAAGAGATATGAATCACTCTTTTCTATTCAAGAAATATTATATGACTCACTCTTGACTTAAAAAAGATATGGCTCACTTCTTTCAATCATAATGTCTGGGCCATTCACTTCATGTGAATGTATGCTTGCTCATATATAGAACCATCATGATGTCTATGCCATTCACCTCATGTGAATGCTTTCGACTCATATGTGAAATCATCACAATGTTTGGGCCATTCACCTCATGTGAATGTATGCCTCTTATATGTTCATCCATCAATAATCCCTCTTATTGAGGGATACATTCTCCATCAAACCAAGCTTGTCTTTAAGATTTTCCTTGGACAGAGGCTTGGTGAGAATGTCGGTTATCTACCCATCTATGGATATGTATTGGACATTCACACTCTTAATCAATACTCAACACCTTGAGCCTTATTAAGCAGATTGCGCCAGAGCCATTCACCACTAACTATGGGTGAACATTTATCTCAATGATGCACATCTGACAATCCATCTAGGCCATCCATCACTTACCATATCAACATGGCCATTTTCCCATGAGTGGCTATTTAGCAGCTCAACTATCTGCATCATGTCTCCTATGAAGTCATGCAAGAATCCTTCAAATATACCCTACTTCGCAACTTGAGACACTAACTGTGATATGCTCTACATCTTCTAGACACTGGCTGCGATACTCACCAAATTTGAATCTGAAGCAGAATCACTCAGCTTCTCTAGATTTTCCATCATAGTAGGATCAGTCAAATATGAATATGAAGCATAATCACTCAACTTCTCCATATATGTGTATCAAGGGATCCACCGGATCTGAATCTGAAGTGTAATTGCTTAGCTTCTCCAGATTTGTCTCCATAGGTATAGCCATAGACTTGTAGTCCATCATCTTGAATATCTTAGGATCTCAACTATGCACTCCATCTGTCTGAGGAAGATCTCTTCTAGTCTCTACCACACTTCTAATATTAGGAAGTATTTCATCAAGCTAAGACCCTTCATCTCCAACTTAGAGGCAAAATCCCTCTTGTAATTGAGATTGAGATTCTATGTTATTGTAATGGAATAGATCATCAATCATACATCACCAATATCAAATGTTCACCATCAAGAACCTTGTGGTAAAGGTTGGAATCCACATCATTCTTAGTGAATACCATGGTCATCAAGTACATGTTTATCCTCAAATACCAAGTCCTAGGTTCCCAATTAAGTCTATACAAATTCTTCTTTATCATCAACAAGTTGTGTGGGAGCATATTGCTCACTTTGCATTTGAAATCTTGCTCCCTCTGCATCTGGACACTCTGCACTCTATGCATTTGAGTATCCTACACCAAAGCAATGTGTTTCCTCCTACACTTGTTGATATTTGTGGATGCACTTGGAATTCATCATTGGATTCCCTTTTGATCTCATAACTATCTCCTTGAAGGTATCATTTAAAGTTGCATGTCTTCTTGCATCTTGCAAGGTATCATCAAGATATGATGGCCTCTTCCTGGTCATGCATCAAATTTCTGCAAATCCACTGGTTCTTTTGGCTCTATCTCGATATCAAGAAGGATGATTAGTATACTAGAGGGACACTTGTACTTCAAAGCCTTCTGCTCCTCACTATTAAACCCCACGTGAGACCTTATAGATATTTTTAAAGTTACCATCTTTGTCTTCTTCTTCCTCGGCACATGGGTGTATGTTGGAAAAACAAAGATCTACTTCTGCTAATACTACCTTGGGAGTCTTGTCCTTCCAATATCCAGTGATGACACTTGATATGAATATAATTGTCATACTATATGCATATTCCTACAAGAATATGAGTAGACTTTCATAGTCTTCATAATGGACCTATTTTGCAATGTATGGCAGAAATGTCCATTATAGGTTAACTTGTACTAAATTAAACAAATATGTTAATCATCAATAATAATAATTCAATTTTAAGCAAATAAGACTTATTACAAAGTATAAAATACTTATCTTTGTTTGTTTTGTTGGCTCCCTCTTGATCTCTTCCTATTTGTAGAAATCACTGGAGTTTTTTTAAGTGTACCATTTCCCATTATCTGATTTGAAGGCTTAATATTCTTCTTTTTCAAGTCCTTAACTTCTGGTAACTTTCATAAGTATTCATCTTAGTACTTCGTGTGTTTTGGAGAGAATCATACATAGCATAAGGAGACATCCAAGGATGCTAGTGTCATCGGTATTCATGTATCTGAATGTACTAGATCTGAGATCCTCTTTGGACTTATTGTTACTACATGGAAATATTTCCTTTGGAATTCTTTCCAAGTATACATCTTCTAAAATACCTTCATGTTGAAGCTCTGGAGTACTTAGAAGTACTCTTTTGAAGTTTTATCTCTAGTCTTCATCAAATTCGTCTTCTTCTTGTTTTCTTCTGTGGTGTAAGTTCATCAACATTAGTTGTTGATGCATGTTGCTTTCTCTTCCTTTTCCTTGGAAAGCATAGTGACCAAAATTCTGACATTTGTAACATCTCACTTTTGAAAGATCCTTTTGATCTTGAACTGGGGTTGATTCTTCACTTGAATTTCTCTTTTATTCTTGGACTATCATGTGCTTGGAAGCACTACTATTCACTGACTAAGTATCACTATTATCTGTAATAATGCCATTAAGAGCAGAGATAAAAGAATACTGAAGTTCATATACAATCTCAACATCATCCAACTTGTCTTCTACTCTAGACATCATCTTGACAAAATTTGAAAATCTGGCCTAGAAACCCTAACAGGAGTAAGGTCAAAAATGAAGTTTGGAAAAACTTAAATTTTCATTCAGAAACAGATGTGCCCTCCTAGGGAGATCTCTAGAACACTACTTTTCAGTCCATTATGTGGTTAGAAAGTCTAAAAACTAGAAGCCCTATATTCTTGACCCAGGTAGAAATTAGGTCAAAATTGAATATGCACAAAATGGAGATTTTATTCCACAGATAAGTGCACCCTCCTAGGACAAGTTCCATTGTGCTATTTTCAAGTCCAAGCTATGGATAGGAATGTACAAACTTGGAAGCCCTAGTTTCCATATTAAGACACAAAAATTCTCTAGCAATGGCTTCTATTTAGAACTACTCTCCTTTCATGTTGAATTTGAATCCAATTTTTAATACTTGATTATTATTTCATAATAATTCTTCAAACATTTATTTCATCCCACAATTTTATTGCATAATCAATATTCACTTGCAGTGGAAAATAAAACAAGGATCACTGAAAGATAACCATGCATAAGAGACACAAATATTTTACCTTGGGAAACCCACACAAGAGAAAACCCAACAAACTTTTCTCAAAAGAAATCAATCCAATTCAATTACAATACCAAACATGAAGTTGAGCCCTAGTACAAGAGAGGTTTTTCATCCTTCACAAAAAACCCTAGCAAGGGTAGATAATCTTCCAAGAGAGATAAGAGAATAAGAGAACCGCAAAATTATGGTTCTTTCCTTTTCTAGGCCTTCCTTAAAGGTGTGCACTTGTGGAGAGAAGAATATGTGTGATGTAAATATGTCAAATCAAGTGTGAGAACACTTAAATTTATATTCTTCCATTGACTTGTTTTTCACTCTTGATGTCAAGTTTTACTTTTGTCTTCTAGGGCCAATTTCCCCCTTTTACTAGGGTGTTTTTCCCTTCCTTTCCTTCAACTTTCTCTGGGACTTCTTTAATGTTATCTGGGGCTTCTTCAATGGATTGTCTTGAATTCTTGGGTTATTTCTTCATCATAGAAAATTTCTCCTTGTTGATGTCCATCTCCTCACATGTGGGTCACTTTCTTCCATAGAGCTCTAATGTTGATTTTAGTATACTCTAAAAGGTCCCAAACACTTCTTAGAGCCAATGTAAAATACACCATTAGATTAAACTTTGTCTACTACATAATAGGATAAAATCCTCTATAACATAGACAAGTCAACTCACTCTACTAAGAATATATCACTCATGATTACAGAGTACTCCTTCTTGAAGAACACAATGTGTCCTCTAGCTTCTGACACTCATAGTCAATCCACGTGACTAGATAAAGGATAAGCATCTGAGCCTAAATACACATTGTCAATATTAATCATGACTAATTAGGGTTATGATGGGGCCATCCTCTACCAACCATTGGTCAATATTACCCATGACCTCTCTGGTAGAATGATCTACAAAATGTTTTCATGGTGATGGAACCATAAAGAAACATCAACACCTATATGCATACACTAGAATCACCTGGAAAGATGGATCGCCCAAGAGAACCATGAATCAATGAAGGGGATTCCTAAGCCTAGAAGGGTGTTGTGTGGGAAGATATTATTGGAGCCAAGGTTGTGATGACTAAGTGATACCCTTGTAGAGATTGGTATGAGCATTTGGCTAAGCATAGAGAGTAAAACCAATTGTGGGTTGAAAAATAGAAGCCTATAGGTTTTCCCTTTTCCTTGTTGGCTTCATAGCCCGACTTGGGGGTGGCCTCTCAACATAAAGAGTATATGTTAGACATAGTGCCTACTGATGGGTAGAACATAACTCTTACACAACAAATTGCTTGGATATTCTTTGTTTAAGATAAGTATTCTCTTGTATTTGAATATGCAATGTTCATAATGGATTCCTTTGATGATTATGCTTGTATATGCATGCTATGTGCATGTGTATGAGCTAATTCCATTGTGTATTTGTATTATGAATCTACACAAGTATTTTAAATATTATGAATTTGTAATATGGTTATGGGGTGAAATTTAGAATCCCATAATTCATTCATGTCCCCCTCTATTGGTCGGATTAACAGAAGGGGTCGTGGCAGAGTGGTATCAGAGCTACTAGTTGCAATACTGGAGTTGTATGGGTGAAAATTCCAAACTTATAGGCAGAAATAAGAAAAGGTTCTATGGAAATCTGGTTCTGTTAAGTGACGGATAAGGGGCTAGGGGTAATTTCTAATTAATCTTGTTATTGTCAAATTAAAATTTTGTGTAATTACGCAATTTTAAAAATTTAGAAAATTTTAATTGGGCCCCACCTGAGCCATATGTATGGGTGATCTTGAGGAGCCACATGAGCAGAGGATGTGGAAAAACCACATCAAATTTGAATGCATAGGTTCCCCCATGAGATGGAGTGCAATGTCGGGTGGAGATCTCATTGTCAGGTGACGAGGGAGATTGACGATTGAGAGTGATTTAGGCTTGTAAAGATGCATGAGAGTTAATTAATTAGCATGAGACTAAAAGGAAAATTTTCCCGTTGACGTGTCAATCACTCACGCATTCAGGCCTGTAAAAGTGGTTTTAGGAAACTACTACCTCATGGAGCCTGAAACCACTTTGGTCCAACATGCAGTGATGTGACATGGGGAGATGTGATGTACAATGATTTTAGGAAAGATCGGACCTCGGTCAGTCATGTCAGTCTTGGAATATCATGCATATTTGATTGACAACCAACATTCTTTCAAGGACACAAACTTACACAACAGTTAATTCATTGGCATGGGATTGAAAGGGAAAATACCCTATGACATGTCTCCCTCTCATGCACTTAGGACTATAAAATCAGTTTTGGGGAAACCACATCTCGTAGAGCCTGAAACCACTTATGTCTGAGAAGTTGTAATATGATGTGGGTTTGTGTTAGAGGCGCACAAATTAGGCGAAAAGTGGTGGTTTCCATGGTTGAATTTCAGGTGTCTAGAAATTGAGAAATGGCATTGATCCTGTGTGCTAGATTGTGCAAAATCGAAATATTTACAAAAAAATGGAGGGCATTGTCCTCAACCCACCCCGCAACAAAATAGGGAGGTCATAAGGGGGAGATCCCCCTTGAAACCCGTAGTCCCCTTGAGACATCATCGATTTTGATAAGTACATGTGGTGATGGATGGAACAATGGAAACAAAAGTGTTGCAATATGCTATGAAATACGAGGACAACTATGTGAACAATTAGATTCTAAAGGGGTGATTCACATGTTTTATAATTTAACAAAAATTGACAATATGGGTTATTCCCATAATGCATGAAAATAATTTTATAATTTTTATAATAATGTAATAATTCTAACAAATGTGTTTATTTGAACACTTTTGCATATTCAAAAACATATCAAGGAGAGTTAAGGGCTATCATTCAGTTTAGTGCAATTGGGAAATCATTGGTGTTGGTCAAGCAAAGAAGAGCAAGATCGTGGATGATGCATAGGATCCCTATGAGGCTATGCCAGATGTGGTAGGAAATAATATACAAGTTGAGAATTCTAAGACAAAATATAATGGTAGAATAGAACAAGTAACTCCCTTAGACATTGCAGAAACCATGAGGAGCCTAAGGGTGCAACTGTAGAGTTATAGAGCAGACAATGAGAGGCTAATTAGGGATCATGAATAACATAATCAATTGAAAGCAAATATGCTTCAAATATTGACAAGAATTTAGAGGAATATTAACCACGGGAAATAGTAAAAAATTTAGGAAAAGAGTGGGATTACTTAAAGGAGGAATTCCCATAAGAGGTCCCATAGTTCAATAAGAGTTTCTAGAGACAAGACATATACTCCAGAAATCTATTCTAGTGAGTCATCCAACTCTAGAGAATCCATTGAAGGTTTAAGCTATTCGTCTCATAGGAATAAGAGGAAGAGGTCTTTCAAGAATAGCTCACACTGTTATTTTTGGAAGGACAAACCTCCTACATTTAACCGTGAAGTCAAATTTGGTCAAGAAGTTGAGGCTTGGCTTCCTGGGATGATGAAGTATTTCCAAGTCCAAGATTACAAAGGAAATATGAAGGCAAAAGTGGTTATATTCATTCTGAATGGAAGAGAATCTATATGGAGGGATCACCTTAGGAAAGTGAACAAGATCAAGGAGGGGACGATTGTGTGGAAGCAGTTAAATAAGTAATTCAAGGAAAAGTACCTCTTTAATAGGTTCTATGATGGAAAAATCAAAAGAGTTTCATGAGCTTAAATTGGGACAAATGAGTATGGAAGAATATGCAAATAAATTCTTAGATATGTTAAGAACCATCAAGTATATCAAAGCCTTGATAAGGTGAAAATGCAACATTTTCTAATCGGGTTACCTCATTCATACAAGGATTGATTCGAGTTTGATGAACCTTAAACTCTATAGGAGACTATAATAAAGGCCAAGTATTGTTATGATCAAAACAAAAGGAAGTTATAATTCCATAAGGCATGGAAGGACAAGAAAAATGAGAAGCTTGACCAAAGGAAGAAGGGGTTCAAGCCTCCTCATTTCAGAAACCATCCAAGGAAGCCACCACAGAGTGTGACTAATCCATATATAATGATGGGAGATAATACAAGGGAGCCAAGAGAGCCACTTCAATGTTGGAGATGTGGAGAGGACCATATGCTTAAAAACTATCTACGTCGAAATGGGAGTGCAAAGCATGTTCACAACATCCGAGAAGTTGAAACTATGGGTCATGTGGAAAGGATCCTCCCTAGAATCTATGTAACATTATAGGACCACTAAGTAAACCATCAATCAACCGTGGTTGAGGTTGAAGGTAAGATTGCTAATAAATCTATTTCTATTTTGATTGACCCTAGATCTACTCATAGCTATATCACTCCTAAAATTGTTGATATTTGTGCTTTAAATAAATCATGGTTGGTCCAACTAGCCACATGAACAAAGAGAAAGGTTAGTGAAATGTTAGAGAAATGTCCATTAGAAATGGAGAGACAACACACTTGTAATGTTAACCAATTTTTAAAGAAGAATCTCGTAATGTTATTCTCTTAGTGGTATCTAATGGTGTCAATCTGATTAGGAAGATGAGATTTGTTTACTTAGTGTGGCTTATTTTTGTTATACAATAACCTTCCTCCTTAGATGCCAATAAAGAGAGAGCTCACAATTTTGGGAATGATTGTTATAGGTGATTGCTAAAATTAGTTATATAGTTTTCAAATACATATAATTTACAATGTGCTTATTTAGTTATTTGTGAGATATAATAATTTATTATATGTTCAATGTAATAAATGTGTGTATTTTCAAATAATTAGGTAAGTACCAAGTTAAATATATGGATGCATTTATTGAGCCTCTTATGGATGAACTTCTTACACTATGGATTGACATCACTATGTACAACATCTCCAAACCAATAGGTTAAAGATAATTTCAATTCCATGGAATACTTACATGGACAATTCATGATGCCCCATGGTTAACACATTTTTATGGTAATTACTACTAAAGTATTTCACTCTAACAATTTTTTATTTTGTCTACGATTCAAGCATTTTTTGAATAATTTCTTTGTATAATACTAGTATTAACATAATTCCACATCTTGAGGCAGATGATGAACAATTATATGTGGTAAATGAAGATGTTGTTATGACCAATCCTTTAATCGATTCATATTCAAATTTTGATGAAGAACTAGAATATTAATGATGTATATGTCTTGCAATGACCTATGAGGTATTTTTTTCAGATGATTATCCTAGTTTTTTTGTGATGCAACCACAATTTGCAAATAATTCTACATTGGCCCAATATTCTTTAAGGGGACCAATATTTTTTCCTTTCATGGGTAGGACACCTCTAGCTCATTTTTGAGTTGGAAAACCCTCCCATGTCATCAAAGTATAATTTTAGGATGATAAGTTCCATTTTAGTTAGATGTAAGAAAATTTTGCAAATTTTTTATTGTTGTCCCCTTCCACAAAGAATCAATCAATTTTGATCACGTAGAGCGAAAGGCGTATTGTAGAGTCTCTTGTCTTTCTATACAATGGTATATTTCATACCTTCACTCATTTCTTTAATGTTGTTCATTGTCATTATTTGAGAGTGATGGAAGGACTTATGTCTATACACAAAGGTTTTTAGTGATTTAGGATAGTGTCTTTCTCTTTTCATAGAATGGAGAATTTTATGTAGTTAAAAAACTATTGAAAAAAATATCAAGATTAATTATGACAAAAAAGTGATATTGGAGGGCTTGTGCCTGCCAAGGGAAAGGGACCATCTAAAGAGAGTGAAAAAAGATAACGAGGATTATTAAAAATGGTGATACTTTGTGTTAATTTCTCACTTTAGCATTTTATCACCAATAATCTGCACTCATTCTTTGTTCCATAAACTAGCTTCAACCCTCTTTGTCCTCTACAAATTATCCTGACCAAAAATTATCTAGTTTTAAATCTCCATAAAACATAATTATACACCATCGAATTGCAAATAAATGTAATTAAATCAAATGAAGCTACATCAAATGAGTTTCTCTAGCACTTAGAACATATATCCATTTCTTATTCCTAACCCTTGTAATCATTCTAACCCATAACCTCTAGCAATTATCTATCACCCGCACCTTATAAACCTTAGGTCATTATCAACCTTAACTTTTAACACATAGCTTGAAATCATAAAGACCCTATATCATATAATCTCCATTCCTTATAAAAACTAGCATACAAAATACTTAAAACCTTCAACCTCTAAGCACTATAATACTCAACTTAAATAAAACTTATAACTACTAAAAACTATAAACCCAAGTGTAAAAAATTATCATCGCTCACTCATATCCCTTATAATACATCTCAAAATTTTAAATTGTGTGCCCATAAAACATCTACTAATGTTAAATATCAACCCTTGTAACCGAAAAACTTATAACTCCTAAAGTGACAATCCTTCATACTTTTCCCTAATATCCCTTAATATTATACCTAATTACACCCTAACCACTAATTCCTATAGTTGCTAACACCTAATCCTTTAAATATCTAGTTCTTAATTATAATGACTAACTCATAGAAACCCTAAAACTATTTCTAAAATCCTAATCCATATATCCTATTATCCCTTGTAAACATTAGAGCTCGAATTTAATAATATCCAATGCAAACTCTATACACTTAGTCCCCAAATCTTATAACCCATAACCCTTATAAAATTTAATCTATACAATCCCCACCTAGTAAACATTAACCTAAATGATAACTAACCCATGCAAATACTAAATTATGTGCTCCTTAACTCATGTAACTCTTCTAACCCAACCCCTATTGCATACAACCACTAATCAAGATAGAACCATGATAAATTCTAAATATTAAGCATAGTTATAAGGGTCACCACTTTGGTAAAGCATATAAAGCGTGAGTGGTTATAAGGGTTATGTATTGAGTATTAGGGATTGGTGTAGTTATATATTTTAGTTTAATGCTTTATAAAGGTTATAATTGGATAATGGATATATGGGCTAGGGTCAAGTTACGTCAACAAACATAATGAAGATGATGATGAGGATGATGAGGCTGATGATGATAACTATTATGTTGTTGACAATGATGACGATGACAATGGTGATGTTGATGACAACGATGATCATGATGATGATGAGGACGACGACAATCATGATAATGGAGATGATGATGTTGATGATGATGCCAATGATGATGATTATGATGATGAAAATGATGATGTTGACGATGATGATAATAATGATCATCATGATCAGGACAACGATGACAAAGACAATGATGATGATGATATTGTTGATGCCGATGATGGTGATTTTTATTTTTATTATTTAATTATATATATATATATATATATCACAAAAATGTTAAAAAATTATAACATATAATTTAAAACATAAAAAAAACTCACCATACCCTCCTACACAAATACAGACCATACCTTGATTAGAGCAGGGATCATACCTTAACTCACCATACCCTTCCATGTGAGTAGATACCATACCCCATACCCCGACGATTGAATATCATACCCCATACCTCGACGAGCCGATACCCCCACAAGAAGAGACCATACCTCGACGACTAGATTCTCTAAACCTGATGACATCACCTACGACACCCATGCAAGAAGAGCAAAACAACAACACCCACGTGGGTAGAGTAGATGACAGAGGACCAAGGTTAAATCAAAATGGATCTAAAATTCATAAGTTGACAAACCCCTTTCTTTCATTGTGTTAGTAGCTTCTTCAAGGTCATGAACTCATGGTGGCTTTGCAATTTTCCTTCATGTCTATGTTTTTTGCTTGAGTGGTAGTGGTTTTGGTTTTTCATGAGAAGCATATGATCATACTGAAGGAACCACTAGTTGGGATATTGAATCCAACCACCGCCACTATAACCTTGTCTTTTCCCGTACCTGCCTTAGTTAGAGTTAGCACCACTAGATGTGAGATTGAATCCAATCGACAACACTATAAATCACGTCCATACCTAGATTATATTTGGTACCATGAGGAGTAATAATGCGTCCAATGGGATTCAAATTCCATTTCCTTCACATGTTGCATGATACAAATTTCATTTCAGGGATTCGTAATCTCATCCTCTATTTTTCCCTCTTTTTTCCCTTACTTAACTCTGGAGTTATTTTCAGAGGTCATTGGATGGGACTAAACCCATTGTCACACTAGATTACCAAAAATGGAGTAACAAATCCCCTTGAGCTAAAAAATTTTCCAGACATCACAAGCAGCAGGGCCCCTTGCAAGAAAATAGAAGCATTCAACTCCAATTTATGATATACAAATTCATGCATTTTATCCAAATGTTGAGTGGTGTATTTTAAGTAGTTGTATTGATCAAATGCACCTATTGATCAATATAAAATGGTTTTTGCGCCGAGAGGCGCTCTACAGCCCAGTATGGGGGAGATCTTGTCACGTGATGTAACGTGATGTAACGTTACTAACATGTCGGCAAAAATTAATTGTGAAAGTGAATATTATGGGGGAGATCTTGTCACGTGATGTAACGTTACTAACATGTCAGCAAAAAATAATAGTGAAAGTGAATATTATGGGAGAGATCTTGTCACTTGATGTAACGTTACTAACATGTCGGCATAAAATAATAGTGAAAGTGAATATTATGGGAGACATCTTGTCATGTGATGTAACGTTACTAACATGTCGGCAAAAAATAATAGTGAAAGTGAATATTATGGGGGAGATCTTGTCACGTGATCTAACGTTACTAACATGTCGGGAAAAAGTGATAGTGAAAATGAATATTATGGAGGAGATCTTGTCACGTGATGTAACGTTACTAACATGTCGGCAAAAAATAATAATGAAAGTGATAGTGAAAGTGAATATTATGGGGGAGATCTTGTCACGTGATGTAAAAACGAATATTATGGGAGAGATCTTGTAACATGATGTAAAATTTGCAATATTGAATAACTAATGTAAAAAATAGTAAATATTTTGTCGGCCTAATAATGTAAATTCATAACATTTCAAAAAATACACTCCCTATATTAATAATAATAAAAAAAAATTATATAAAAAAAAAGCTCTCGGGCATGCTCTCTATTTAATGGGATTACATTATACAAGAAAGTGTCTGGAGAAGTGCGTCTCAGTGA
>LPNX010957514.1:1035402-1052800 GCA_001517045.1 Pseudotsuga menziesii | reverse complement strand
AATACCTCTTCTAATACAATGCTTACAATTTCTTTCATTGTCTCCCATAGGTCACTGAAAAAAACAAATAAACATATAGATCAGATTTATTGACCATAGTTAGGATTCAGAAAAGTTGAACGGATATATATATATATATATATAAAGTGAGAAATGAGTAAAGGGTGGATTCACCTTTCCTTACTTTTAACCAGCTTGCCAGAAAGAAATGAGGCGTCCTTCAGGGCCTTCTTCCATTCTTCTATATGTGCAGGGGACACTCTATCTTTGCTTTTGTGTTTTTCAAAGGCAGCTTTATAAGCTCTGTTCTCAATGTGGCGAAGATGAGAATGCTCAACGTCCCAGAACACCGGAATAATCTTCTTATTGGAATTATGTACTGATTTCAAAATCATAGAAAGTTCATCTAAGCACCACTTCGATTGAGCATAGCTCTCAGAAAAAATGGTAATATGAACTGAGGCACTCTGAATGGCAACCTCGATTGCATTTATGTTTTGATCTCCTGTACGAATCTCCTTTTTGTCGAGGAAGACGCTAAGCCGGAAGTGATCTGTGAGTACACCGTGGATGAGGCTAGCAAGGATATTCTTGGAGTCACGTCCCCTGTGATTTAGGAAGACCTGGTATTCAGTTGGCATTGGCCCTTGCTCCATTATAAGTATCACTTCCTCCAGATAGAAGAGCGAGAAGAATGATGCTGGAGCACTGCAAAACGTTTAAAAAAATGAGCTTAGATATTCACAAGAGCAAGCATCTGCCATAGCTAATTATAAAAGAGTACATGTTAGAACCTCATTCTGATAGGAACTTAGATATCATGATAGGCCAGCGTGCGTCAAAAATAATTTATTTATTTATTTATTTTAATTTAGCCTCAATCTTTAATTCCATGTTTGCATTCACAAATACCAAATGACATGCAGCATGTAAATTATTTCCACCGAACGAGACAAAGCAGTTGGACGAGGAAACCACATACAGATTTGTAAATTTCTAAAATGAATATTTCCCTAAACAAACACCATCTACACTGCCACACCCGCTATAAATTGCCACACAATGTTCATAAGTCGAATATGAAGTCACACCGACTTGGATATAAAACTAAACATTTCACAATTTTGAAGTGGAGACTGATGCAATGGAATCGTGATCTATTAAACTCACTGGAACATCTTAGCCAATAGAATAGCTATATGTCATTAAAAAAAAGTGGTAGGAAGAACATAAGAAAAAAATTTGTTGGAAATGCAAAAATATTTTAATTTCTTTTATATTAAAGAGTTCTAATTGATAACAAAATCAAAATCCAAAGATCATATAAAGTAGTTTTTTAATTTATTGCGCCAAAACGTGCTCAAAACGTGCTTATTGGTTCTTTTTACTGCAATGGTTCTCTCTTTTCTCATGTAATTGGCATAATGCTACAGACTAAGTTGCGGCAATGCTACATTTTGTTAGGGTTTGCAGTTCTTTGTATAGCTTTTTTTTTATTATTTATGAAGAAATGGTTTGCTGTGGGTAATCCCCCTTTACATATACTGTAAAAAAATGCAGTCTATTAGTAAATGGGTTCCATGCTCTGTAATGTGAGCATTTTCTCGTGCATTGGAATGCCAGCAAAGTTGTTGCAGATACTCCCAAAATTCCGAGCCATGAACCTGCTCACAAAAACTGATATGGCGTTGAAAAGACGTTAATACAAGGTTGAACATTCTTATTAAAACAAGGTTGAAACGTTGATGTTGTAGGTAAATCTTCGAGAAACATGGCCATTCTATGCGAGGCTATTGGAGTTGGATTACTGGACATTGCTATATGCATTGCTGGCCTTTGGTAGAATTTTCTTCAATAAAGTTTTCGAAGTTACTTTTAATGTTATAGAAATACCATCAACAACATAAATGTTTCTTTTATAGACGTCAAAGATGATTTGGTAAAGTTTCTTTAAAAATGAATGAGGAATGAAATTCAGAAAGAGACCGTGTTGAGTAATTTTAAAAAGGAATGAAGAATGAAATTCAAAGAGAGACAGTATTGAGTAATTTTAAAAATGAATGCAGAATGAAATTTAAAGAGAGACAATATTGAATATATATGTTTTTTCAAAAACCTGAAATTAAAATGAGTTAATTTTTTTTTAAATGAATGAAAAATGAAATACAAAGAGAGGCAGTACACTGACATCTGTACAATATTATTAAAAATAAATTCAAAATGAGGCAGAACACTGTCAAATAGGTAAAAATAATAATAAGCATAAAAATGTGAATACAAATGGGAAAATGTTTCTATTTATATCATAATTTTGAGATATTTAATTTAAAAGATAGTTTTATTAATAAATATATTTTTGAAACAATACATATAAATTTGAAATGTTTCTATTTATATCATAATTATAATTTTGAAATATTTAATTTAAAAGATAGTTTTATTAATAAATATATTTTTGAAATTTGCATATATATTTAAGAATTAATTCTTATTCAGTTCCAAGATAATATAATAATACATTATATGTAAATAATAATAAGAAGTTTATAATTCATTGATTTATCTTATAATTGAAACTGCCATCCATTCTCGTTAGCTGCTGCAGCCATGGCTGCACTTTTGCATGGTATTTCATTCACAGGCTTCAAGAATGGAAGTTACAGTGCCCCATTTAGTACGCATTATTGAATTTACATGTTTAACATTAGTTGATTCCTTGTCTTTAAACGGTGGCAATACTTTGTCTCAGGGAGAAATATCACCGTCAGAGGAGCAGAAACAAACACAAATCAAGGTTATGCTCTCATGCCATGTTTTCCAAATATTGCTACTTTAATTTATATTGAAATTCCCACGAGGGCCCTAAATAGTCTATCTCAGTGGTTTTGAATGGCAGAAGAGGTTTGCACCTCGGGAGATTTGATCCCTCTCGGCGCTTGATAGAGCCTAGGATTTGGATCTAAGCTGGTGTACCAACAATTAGTGTGTTTCAATTTTCCACTAATGAAGTTCCCCAATCTCATGATATTGTTCTTATTAGTAATCTAGAATTGGTTTTGTGAAATGGTTATTGGATTTTTCATTTACATTGCTAGAAAAAACATTATGAATTTCACTAGTGGTATTTACTTATATGAAAGGAGTGAACCTAATGTTATGAACTCAACTGAGGTTGGTTTTCGATTTTGTAGTTTTCCTTGACATGCCTAAATTTTGTTACATTTTTTACTCTTAAGGATGGGTGAAATATTTTGTTGCATTTTATGTATGCCCAGACTCTAGACATATCGAGTACTTTGTTCTTGTTATAGTAATAAAATAAGTAGTAATAATTCTCACAACATGTATTATTTATGGTAGTAATTGATAGGACTACTATCTAGGTGTCTTACTTCCTTGACTTTGTAGCTTCACCTTGATTTTCAAGTTGTCATTGATTTGTGTGTCAGCTAGAGAGGATATCATTTGGGGATTCCATTTTTTTATAAAAAAAAATAATTTACAACAACGGAAGGTGAGTTCATTACCTCTCCATATGGTTAAAGACAAGCATCAACACATTTGAGAACTCATTACCTCTCATAATTAAGTATTCACACTTTTGTGTGATAAGAGTCTCAGTGGCACATTCGAGAACTTATGTATGTACATCTCTTATAACATACCTGAGATGTAAAACATAGAGTGCTCATTTCCCCGTAGTTTGGAAGATATTCTAATATTTCATGCATACAGTCACTTTTTTTGGAAAGTCTTAATTCTATGTTATATCACATTAATAGTGAGACCAAGACATAAATTAAACATTACATGTTAAATATGTAGTTAATAATGATGAGTGGGTCCTTTGATTAGAAAACATTACTTAAATACAAGAATGAAGGAAAACCTTCTGAAGATACTTTAAATCAAAATATTTTAACTTCAAGGATATAATTATTTGGATGTAATTTTTACTTAGTCAAATACATGAATGATTATTTATCAATATCTTCAGTAACCTAGTTTTGATCTCAAGTGTTATCTTATTATATCATCTTTTCCTATTTGTTTCCCTAAGTCAAGTTTTAAGGGGATACTAGCATTGTAATCCATTCTTGTCTTAGTGACATGTGACCCTTTATGGTACACCTAGCTTGATTGTAGCCCAACAATGATCAACAATAGGTCATTTTTTTCTATGCAATAGTATGAGGATGTGCCTTCCCCATGTGGCCCAACTATGTGTTTCCAATGTGTGTGGTGATGATGGTTTCTTGATGATGTGATGTAGTATGCACTAATTTCTTGAAATTATAGAAGCATTTATCCTCTTTTAGATAAGAGATATAATATGGTTGCAACTCTAAACATTCAATCTTTTTAATCATTGTCATAACCTTCTCAACCCCCAAAACAAACCTTATGTGCTTCCCTTCTTGATTCTCATTTATCTTTTGAGTTGGAAAACCCACCTAATCATGATGAGATTACTTGTCAAGAAGAAGAGCCCATTTATATAAATTTTAAAACCATAGATAGATCACTTAGGGAATAAAACAATCTTGGAAATTAATCCTCCCTCACAACTCCCTCACAACCAAAAATAAACCTCTGACAACAAAAAGTGGATCCAATATTTTGAAAACATTTACCCTCCTACCCGTGGGAGTTCTTACCCCTTCTTGAAATTGTGGGTCAAATTTGGGAGGAGAGTGGAAATGCTCATGGGTAGGTTTAGTAATGTCTAATTTTTCAGCAAGAGGTTCCACCATATGAAATTATTCACTAGAAGGTCGTGCACCAATCTCCTCTCTAATTTTACAAAATGTATAATTATCTCTGAGAAAATCCATAATTCCATCCTCATCCACACAAACTTGTCTTGATGGAGATGTCAATAAAGTTTCAAAAGACATTCGAATTGGATTGAACTCTATTTAAGTCTTGCATTTGTCTTGTGGTGATGGAGTAGAAACAATAATGTAAGTGTAACAACTAAATAATATCATCATAAATGAATATATGGGTGATTGCAAGCCTCTTATACAAATATGGGAATCATGTATAATATTTCCATATAGTAGGATTTGATATCAAGTTAAAATTGTGATGATGTAAGGAATCATCTTTGTCAATAAAATTCATGCAGGCTTCATTTATAGGATGACACCATAAACCTAGGTATAATTAACTAATAGGATTACATTGTAAACCTAGTGGTGTCACCATGTTGGTGTCATACCACCATTTTCAAGGATATGTTTACCTACAAGAATAAACCTCACTAAAGAGGGTTATTATAAATAAGGATGCAGTCATTTATAATGACCATGAGTAATGGAATTGATATGCATGAGGATATAATTATATCATGGACCATCATGTAAATATTTAATTCTATGGAGGCTCATATTGTGATGAGAATGACTGTTGTGATTCCATGTTTATTAATGCAGGAACTAACAAATAGATATCTGTTGGATATTGATTCAGATAGTGATGACATCTCTGGGGAAATAGGAGAAGGGAAAACATCAAGAAACACATCAAGAATGACTAAAGGTCATAATATCATAATAAAATTGAGAAAATATATGGATTTTTTTCTTACAAAAGGAGGGACATTTTCTTATGACAATGAGATTGACGGATGCAAGGAAGTGCCATCAAAATACAAGCATTATGTGAAAAACCCGGAACCAAACTCACTTCTTGAGGTGAAATATGATTTCACTATCAATGGGAGAACATATCAAATTGCTCCATCTAGTCTACATGGGATAGTCCTCTTTTCTATAGAGTAGTCTAAACATGTGACTTTTTTCCTACCATTTTTTTTATTATTTTTCTAGGAACTTTTTTACTGAATCCAACAAGCAATTTTGGAAATTTTCATATAAAAATTGTCAAACTTTCATATTTTGGGTGCCCTAAGGGTTTCTGAGTGTGATGAATCTAATTTTGCTCTAAAAAAAATGATTTGGGTTGCAGAAAAAATCGAATTCAAGGAAAAATTCATTCGATTTTGGTCAAAAATGACTAGAAAGGAAAAAACGTCGCCCATTTAGTATCCTTCCTTTTCTATGGATGGTACAAACATTACGTACAACAACGTAGTTGAATTGATGGAGTATGTTATCCCAAAGTACAATTATTTTTAGAATTTTATGCTTTAAAAAAGGTTATGTTAGATATTCAAACAATTTTCATTATATCACAATAACCATATGCAATAGGATCACTGAAAGAAAGACAAGCGTAACAAAATAAAAGAGACACAAAACTTCTCCTCTAGGAAACCATTAAAGGGAGAAAACCCAACAAAATTATTCACTATAGATTCATCAGTAAGTACAGTGTATTCTAGTACAATCCAAGATCTAAAGCCTCTTTCACACAAAGATCCCGAGAATAAGATAAGATACAAAATCCCAAGAATAAGGTGTCTTCACAGTTGCAGATACTCTTCCTTCTCTAGTGAACTTCTTCTTCCTCTCTCTCTAACATATATGATTGCTTGCTTAATGTGTCCAAATGAGAGGTGTGCCCTATCTATTTATAATATTTTCCAGTTAGCTTTTCCACTAACTAGGATGACTTCACTGGGGAAGACTTACCCAATGATGGGCTAGTTTTACCCAGTAACTGGGGCAGTTTTACCCAATGATTTTTGTGGGGCCGAATTGACTGTTTTCACTTGAATTATTTTAGGGTTTTACATGATCAATTACAATATGAATATTTCCTGAAGGAAGTACAACAATAATACATCAAGAATACAAGACTCTTTTGAAGTTAAAAAACCTTCAACAATTATAACCATTGGATAATGTTATCTAGGTATATACTAAGCATGAGTAGATATTGTGTTTGTGAAAATTACCAGAAAATGAAACAAAACAATCAACATAAAGGAAATTCCATATATATTGATGGAAGGCCAAAAGAGATAGGAAATGTTGTGGGGTTTATAAACAGTCCCATGCCTTGGAAGCACAAATAAGTTACCAAATTGCACATTTGAGGAGCGTGATAAAAATTTAGTCGTGTTTTGTGCAATGAAATCAATAGGTTCAGGGAAGGGATTGTTGTTTGATTACAATTTGAATAAAATTAAGGAATCGAGTAATTGTCATTTACAACTTCTATTCATTTTTACTTGAGAATGTTTGAATTTCATCATTTACAAAATATTTATCTTACGTATATTTTATCTAATCAAGTACATAATCTTGTTTTGTGCATTGCAAATTTAAAATGCTCTTTGGTGTATCGAATGAGATCTACACATATTTCCTACTAGCACATCATAATTTAAGATAAAATTTATAGAGCCATAATGAATCAAGTTTCACCAAAGTCTTACGATGTGGATTATTTGCCTTATGACCTTTATGTTTATTCATCACATATTCTTCTTGGTCTTATCAACCATGGTGAATGGGATAAAAAATGCATCATTATTTCAAACATGATATTAAATGAATGATGCACGAGCACATTGATAATTTATAGATATGTATGTTCCACAAATAAAATGTGTATAATCCTGCTTAGCACCTACTTTCCTTTGAACTGCTATTGGCATACCAATATTGGAAAAGAAATGATAATGGATAACAGAAATATGGGAGACCCATGAAATCATTTCAACCTGATCACTATTCAACCACAATTAGAGGTGGTGTATCCATCCACTATTGTAAAGTATTTTGACGATGCACTCATAATTCCTATGCCATAGGATGACGAATATGATATGCCATGAGTGTGCCTCTATGGGCAATATGATTATGTATGCTTTGATGGTGATGAATAGTAGTGTAAAAACAACTTCAAATGCAAATTATAAAGTACACATTTTACTTGTTGTGTGCATGTCAAATGTTGTGTACTATAAATTTTTATTTTGAGCACAATGACTATGATCTTAAGGTGTTAGTTGTTTATTTATGTTTTATGCTTGTGTATGATTGTGTATGCTTGAATATGGATGATGACATGATGACTTGGTGTGGTATTTGGTAATGTGTAAGAAGATGGCATCGAGGTTGAGATGTTATTAATAAAATAATTGTATGTTAGCATGTTGAATTTGATTCTGTAAGAGTAGGACTGGGTAAGTTCGATAATAGTAGTCACTTTGATCACCTTAGGTAAGTTCTTCTTATATGTCTCAAATTTTGCATATCCCTAAACCTATAGAAGACCATCTTCGATGTTATTGAATGGGATCCCTTGGGTGACATTATGTATCATGAAGGTGTCAAAGTTGATTTTGAAAGGACGGTAGTAATCAAAATTTTTCCTTTCTGACCAACACAAAGGAGATACAATATTTCTTTGGAAATATAAGTTTCCTACGATGCTTCATTCTGTATTTCACTTAAGTTGTTAAGCCTTTAAACCAGATAATGAATAAAGATGTTAAGATTAAATGGGACCCTCCTATGTGTCAGGATTTTGAATATATTAAACTACCCATTGGTTCTACACATTTATTGGTTAGTCTTGATCATTCAAAGACTTTGTCATACACTCTAATTCATTAGAGGAGATTATTTCTACAATTTTATTGTAAATGGACAACGAATAAAATCTTAGGACAATTGTGTTTGTAAGCCATAAATTGCAAAAAAATAAAGTAAACTATTTTGAACTCAAAATACATTGTATAAATCCTTAGAATTGTTTCAACACTACATCCAAGGCCAAAAATTTAATGTCTTTGTGCCTACATCTATCTTACTCATTACTTTGAACCAAATCGAGCTGCATAGCAAATGGTCCAAATGGATTATACACATACAATAATATATCCTAAACATTAAACCGACAACAAATATAAGGAGAACATGTTTGATTGAATAACTATCTAAATATTATGCATCAATCATAGTTGAACCAAATCAAGTAGAAACACGATTGCTTATGAAAAAAAGAATACTGAAATAGATTTGGCCTCATAATCATGGTATGAACCTAATGTGTATTTATCAATCAATGATGTTTGTCCATGAGATATGGATATTAAATTCAAGAAAACACTTTTATTACAAGTTGTATGGTATCTCTTACAAGGCCAAATCCTTTTTGGGATAAACCTTGATGGAGTTTTGTCTCATTACGTTACTCTTGATCAAGTCCAAATGCTACTTAAACATTATCATTCATTGTTTTTTGTAGGCCACTTTTTTGTCACTTTTTTTGTCATAACTATTGTAGAAATTTTTTTATAGGTAGGTTATTATTGGCCTTTCCTCCATCAAGATGCTCATTCTCTAGCGTTCCATCAATAACCCTTAGCATAACATATTTGTTGATAAAAATATGATTTGTATCCATAAGATAATAGTTGAAGGCAATAAGTGAGATTGGCATATAAAACTCAACTTTGTTTTATGGGATGATAAAAACACATTCAATACTACTATGTGCCAAAGTCAATTTTAAACCACCCACTACTACTTGGTAAATGTTATCTTTCAACTATGGAATATTGATACCGAATGCAAGTTTACAAGTAATGTATGGGCACTAGAATAAGAGTTTAAACCTGATTGTAAAAAAATTGTTAATTGTTAGGGGTGGAGCAAGAAAGAGAGGTTAATTTGAAATTTGGATATTTAAGCATAAATGGGGGTTCCTCTATATGCACTCCCCCATGAATTGAATCGAGAATTTGAGTAAGGTCCATCCTATCATGTGAGTCACTTCATCATATCAGTGGAATTTGTGGGATTGGTGGGAAATAAAGGAAAACATATCGTGGAACAATAATGGTGGATGTAAAGTCTTCAAGGATTGAGGTGTCAAAATTTTTTTTATGTCTTCATTGTCCCTATCTCATTCAATTTTTTTCTTCTCGCTTGTGGGAGATGGCATCTTAGAATGTCGCAACGATGAATTTCGAGACCATTTTTTAAAATCGTTTTATTACTCATACTTATGGCAATAATGTTAGGGAGGAACATTATTCATTACATCAATTTTGGCAAATTTAGAGTTGTGTTGTATCTCTATCGGTTCCAATTTTCTCGGCCTTAGGAAAATGCTCCCCGATGTCGAATGAAAGGAAATGAGGTGGTAGAATAAGATAGTACAAAAGTTTAAACACAAGAAATTGAAGATATAATGGTTCAAATTCATCTATGCATAATCCATATGCAAGATATAGACAATGTATTAAGTGAATTTATAGAAATGGTATCGTCCCATCTCTAGGGAATGGAATCAAGATTAGAAGCGTAGGAGGGAGAATTCCATCATTGCTCACAACTCAACAAGGACATGTATTTAAGGGAGGCATGGATATGCTCATAGCTCAACAAGGACATGGATTTATGGGAGAGAACTTGGGATGCAGATAATGTCAGTTTAAGTAAAGACAATATAATCAACGACCTGATTATGTCAGACTCAGTGAAAGAAACGAAGCATAGCTCTAAGATGGAACGACGAGGGTTGTTCTAATTTTTATTCCTATTTTTCTTTCAAACTTGTAATCACATCTTAACTATGCAAGTTACTACAATATAGTTATTAGTAAACTTTAGACTTTATATGCTTTCTACAAGAAGAACTTAGCACTAGCTAACTGGTCATTTTGTTATAGGTTGGGGACTCATCTTTGTACTATTTTTTATGGCATTGGGAATGAAAGAAACCTCTTTGTTCCCTTACTATAAATTATTCATATGATCCATACGGGTATAGGTGGCCATCCACATATTCCACTGGCTCAAAACAATTTTCCATTTTGGCAAATTTCTTGTAATTTTTTGCAGTTTTCTAGGTCCAAAACTTTTGGGGTCATTTTGAGGCCCTAAATGATGTTTTTTGGTGTTTTGGGGGGGAAATTGGTTTCCAATGGATTTCCCTAGTCAAAAGTTGTAAATATTGGATATAAATTTCCAACGGGCTATCGAGTGCCCTAAACAGAGATTGTATGCAAAATTTATGACCCCGACAAGTTGAATGTTCAACTAACCATCTTGGGGTCGCAAACTTTATGACGATTCATATTCTAGGGTTAGGTTTATGGTTTCTTACTTTCCAAGGATTTATCATAAAAGGCCCTTTGGCCCTCTTTTGTATTCATCTTGTAATGGATGAGCGTAGCTACCATATCCCTTCTCAGAGATACAACTACCACCATTCTGATTTTATTGTATCATTGTGTTTATTGACATATATATATATATGTATGTATGTATGTATGTATGTATGTATGTGAAGATATATGATCTTTCATTTTGTTTTCATATAAATCTGTATTAGTGGTATCAGAGCCTTATACTCTTGTTGTTTCTCAGTGCATGTCCCCGATGAGATCCGAATATCGAGAATTGGGTCTCAAACTGGTTGATCTTGGGGAAAATACCTCTTATCGGCCCAAGAAACCTCACATGGAGGGAGAAGAAAAAAAAGATGACAAAGCTGCAAATCCTATTAAACTGTTACTTGAGGAATCCCTTGCGCAAATAGAGGAACGAGATGATGGATAATTTCTCCGAGATCCTTCCAAGAATGTCGACGACAATAGATGCACCTTCAATGAACAACCATTTCGGGGGTGCGAATCCCTTCAAGGTACATGCTAACTTTGACATCCCCATATTTGAAGGAGAGATAGATGCATATTTTTTTGGAAAAATGGTTGATTTTGTTAGAGGGTTACTTATCTATTCAAAAAAATTTCGACAATAAAATTATCACCTTTGCACTCCAAAAGTCCCTTCCCCATATTAAAGACTGGTGGGATGGGTACTACGAGTGGAATCCGAAGGATGAATCTAAAATATTTAGGATAGAACCCTCTTGGGCGTCTTTTTTCAATGTCATCAAAGAGGAATTCTACCCTGTTGAAAACTATGATGACTAATACAACCTATGGATGACATTGCACCAAGAAAGGGGCCAAACGATGCCATGGTATACCAATATATTCCATACCTTGCACTCAAATATGGGCATTAGAGACTCTGAATGACACTTGGTTCTAAAGTACCGCAATGGCCACCATTGGTACATCTAGTTAGCGATGGATTTCTTGACATATCCTCACTAGAAGTAGCTTATTGATATGCTATCAAGATCAAGCAAAATTTTAAGAAAAAAGAATAAGAGGGATTTTGGGTCTGCAAATCAGCAGCAGAATCCTGGAAAAACTGACATTGATTCACAAACCAAAGGATAGAGAAAGGACATCCAAAGTGATCTTTACAACCAATCCAAGCTGCAAGAAAATAAGGGTAATGGGAATTCGAAGAAGGACACCGGAAAGTGGTGCAATTTCCACAAAAAAACCTAGCACAACACTAATGAATGCTTCTCAAAAAATCATTGTTGGCTAAGAAAAAATCGCCAAATCCAGACTTTGACTCATAAAATGATGTAGAGAAATAAAGGGTAAAGTATATCATTGACGCAAAACCTAGTGCCACCATCACAATTGTGAAGATCCAAGCAGAAGAGTTAGAGGAGCCATAGGAATGTGAGCACCTCTTACATTCACAATTATGGGTGCAGAGTACTCCGCTACATTTCATTGTTGACAATGGTAGTCATAAGAAGCTCATATCGGTTGAGGTTGTCAAAATATAGAAGCTTCTAACAGTTCCACATCCCTAACCCTACAACATTGGTTTTCTAATCCAAGCATGAGACATTTGCGTCAGTCAATGGTGTTGTCTCTCCTATGACATCAGCCCCTTCAAAGATGAGGTAATTTTTTATATTGCCACGCTTAAGGTTTGTGATGTTCTTTTAGGACAACCATATATGCGGAAACACCATGTTCTGTATGATTCTAGACCTTGTAGTGTCATTATTAATTTGGGAAAGAAACTCTACAGGATACCAGACACACTTCCTTCTATTGTAGTGTCCCTCATCACAATGAAGCAGTGCAGGAAGATAATATCACAGACAAGTAAATTTATACTCTTCATGGTTCATTCTTAAGGTGAATGAAGGATCACAACAACATCCACCACCTCCACACATAACCCCTCTACATAGCAGAAACAGGTGGACAAGATCGTGGAAGCATACAAAGACATCTTCACCACACCTCTCAGGGTTCCAGTACATTTCCAAGTCAAGCATTCCATTGATTTGATACCTGGTGCAACTTTACCTAATGGGATAGTATATAGGCGATCCCTCATGGAGAATGAAGAAATCAAATGCCATATTCAAGAGTGAATCCAAAATTTCCACCCAACTTCTCACCTTGTGGGATCCCAATTGTGGTGGTACATAAGAAAGATGGGACATGGCGACTCTTTATTGACTACCAATATCTAAACAAGATAATAGTCCACTATTGGTATCCCATTACCTGGATCTATGAATTCCTTGACCAGCTCAAGGGGGACAAATATTTCAGCAAGATTGATCTGAATTTCGACAATCATCAAGTGTTAATTGATCGGGCTGATGTTTGGAAGACTACCTTCAAATCTCGGTAAGGAAATTTTTAGTGGTTGGTCATGCCTTTCAGCTTGAATAATGCTCTAGAAACCTTCACTAGGTTTATGGGTGACATTCTATGACCATTAACCAATTCCATTGTGGTCATATATCTAGATGATATCCTCATATATAGTAGAACACAAGAAGACCATTTACAACATATCCACTAGGTCCTCAGCACCCCACGATGACACAAGTTATATGCTAATATAGAGAAGTGCTAATTTGGCATGGAAAGTGTTCAATATCTGGGATACATCATGGAAAAACATGGTGTTCATGTGGATCCAACCAAGATCCAAGCCATTCACGATTTGTTGATCCTAATGACTCTCAGAGATTTTCACAACTTTCTAGGCCTTGCCAACTTCTATCATAGATTTGTGTTGGGATTCTCTAGTATTCCTCAGTCCCTTAGCCAAGTGACCAAATGTGGATCTAAGGCCAAGTTCATCTGGTCCAAGCCACAACAACACTCATTTGAGGAGTTGAAGCAACGCTTATGTTTGACACCTATCATTACCTTACTTGATATGCAACAACCCTTTGAGATTGACATAGATGCTTTGAACTATGTTGTTGGTGCAGTCCTCACTCAACATGGCCATCTATTTGCATATCACAGTGAGAAACTTTCAAACATAGTCTACAAGTACCCCACCTATGACAAGGGAATGTACTCCATTGTCCAATACTGTCGCTAATAGAAGCATTACATCCTTGGAAAAAAATGGTCATCCACACTTATCACAATCCCTTGTAGTTCATGAAAACCCAGGGAAAGTTATAGAATGACCACCACCATAAGTGGTCCACTTTGTTGAATGAAATTGTCATTGATGTCAAAATATTTCGGTAATGACAAAGAGATAAGTGATGGTGGGGAAAGCGATGGCATATGTAATAAGGACGGTAGACAAATGAGAGGATCCAATGAGGGGATCAAGTCAAGCGAAGTCCAATTGAATTTGATTCATTAATCCTCTGATCAATCAATGCAAAGTCGTGGATCTGTAGTTGTTTATTTAGAAGAGGATGGACGACTAAGATCATATCAATAAAATAGATCGACGGTCAGATTGAGATCATTATCAAATCAACGGTTGAGGGGGATTTCGTTGTTGAAAAGTACATGAAAATTAGTAAATATATTGACTCCAGAATTGATTTCAAGTCTTCTGTTAGAATTAAAAATAACCATAGATCTAAGATGAGCTTAGATCTAACAGTTGTCAGCTATTCCACCACATGAAAATACACAGAAGATAATAGTCAGGAACATGTAGCGAAATTGGAAAGTAATCGTCGCTTCATCAACGGATGAGCACGATCACCAAGGAAGATCAACGAGCGTAAATTATTCCACTGGGTGAAGTTGTGCGGTGTTAATTAAGCTCTGCATGCATGGAATTTTTATGAATATCATTTTAATACTGGTTCAAGTCCATCGTTGATGTGGGTTGATAAAGATCTGACATTAGAAGATATCCTGCATCAGATCTACAGTTGAAGAGCGATCCACAAAGTTATAGTGAGATTTGCATCTGATCTCATATCAATGATTAGGATTGAATCTGCAAGAAATTGACGGTTCAGAAGGAATGCGGAAACAAAGTTGCGGGAGACATATTGTGGATGTAGTTTGAAGAAATTTGGAAAACTTGCATTCTGCCTCTGATCTAAGATCGACGCTCAGGAAAGAGTCTGTAAGAAATAAACAATGCGGAAGAATTTTTGCAGAAAGGGAATTGCGGAAGTCATTTTTGAGAAAAGTCAAAACGTGCATCTGTAATCCACAACTCGCAATTGCGGAAAGGAAACTGCGGAAGGTCACAACTGATATATTAAACAAAGTTAAAAATGATGAACAAAGAAGTAATTTGGAATTAGTTTATTTGTCTATGAAGAGTCACGATGAAGATAGGTGGTTGTTGAATGAAGAGATATGTTTGAGGGTATATAAACAATTTTTTAAACTTTCGAATAAGTTTCTATGTACATTAAATTGACAGATCGATTGAAGAACAGTTAGAGATCAAATTATTGTATAAGGGAGGTTAGGAGGCGTTAGGGAAGGAAACAATCCTGCAAGGGGGTCGTAGCCTCCTTCCAATGGTAACTGGTAAATAAGGTTTCGTAGAATCCTTTCAGTAGCAGCTGATAAAAAGAGGATCGTAGCTTCCTTCTAGTAGTTGCTGGTAAATAGGGTGTAGTACCATCCTTATCTGTAGAAGCAGACAAAAACTATTTGTAAAATATAATTTTGCAGTAATAGGAAGTATTGGTGGTTTACCCAATTGGGATTACATGATAAATTTTTGTTCCATGTGCTTTTGTTGATCATGTTTGTTAATGAATAAATTAAAAGTGGTTTAAATTGTTATAAGTTATCAATATTAAATCACCCCCCCTCTCAGTATTGTCCAATATTCCAACAATTGGTATCAGAGTGGGATCCTTCGCTACAGCTTAATCACTGGAAGGAAGAACCTATTGAAAATAACTATTAATCAACAAGGGTTAGCCACAAATAGAGCTCCTTTATTTACTAGAGATAATTATACATACTAGAGTGTAAGAATGAAGTGGCATCTAATGGCTCTTGGATACAAAGTTTGGAGTACTGTTGAAACAAAATATAAAGTACCAGATGAAGTACCTATAGACAAAGGGGAAATAAGTATAGATGAGGACAATGCAAAATATCTGAATGCTATCTTGAGTGGGTTAACAGAATTGGTACTTGTAAAAGTCATGCAATGTGAAACATCCAAACATGCCTAGGAAAAACTAAAATGTGTCTATGAAGGAGCACCCAAATTCAAGGAATCCAAACTCCAGACCTACGAAGGACAGTTTGAAAACCTAAAAATAAAAGAGGAAGAAAATATTGTAGAATATATTACAAGAGTAGATGAAATTGTTAATGCCATTAGAGGCATTGGAGGAGAAATTAAAGAGAAAGACGTATTCGACAAGGTACTACGAACCCTGACAATGAAGTATGACTCAAAGGTGTCCTCCCTATAATAACAAGATGATATCAAACTTAGTAGATGAACTACATGGGATATTCACTGCATATGAGATGAGAACAGGACAAAATGGATCATCAAAAAGGGAATCATCCTTTAAAGTTGTATCCAAGATCCAATATGAGGACCTAGAATATGATGAGTAAGCTCCCTTCATCAAGAAACATGAGATAGGAACTAGCAAGTACAAAGGTGTTAAATTTTCATATGCTTAGCTAAGACATCAGTATATCATTTCATTTTTCATAACAAAAGCATATAAACGGGATCACTGAAAGATAGACAAGCACAACCATACAAAAGGAACACAAATATTTATCCTGGGAAAACCCTAAAGGGAAAAACCCAGCAAAAGATTCCTCAATATAGATGCCCCAAAAAGATAAAAGGTAAAATCAACAAGGAGATCAAAGCCTGGTCCTCCTCCTTCTCTAGCTACTTCTCTCCTTCACGAGTACGCTACACAAGTGAGAGTGTGTGTTCTGCAAATGAGGAGTGCTACACCTCTATTTATATTCATTTGTTCACTTTAGTTAACTCATCTGACATGTAGGCTCGAGTTAAATCATGTAGGCTCGAGTTACACATGTAGGCTCAAGTAACCACACTGGGGTACTAATGACCCACCTTTACAATTAGAGGGGACTACCTCATGACTCTTATTATTTCTTCCAATTAGAAGCATCGGGGTACAAAGTAATACAAGTGGTTCTCTCGGTAGGACCATCGGGGACCACAAAAAGATACATATAGAATATTCTTCGAAGTTACAATATTTCAACACTCCCCCTTAACGAGAAGGGTATTCTACAACAACATCAACAAAAACAATAGTAGGAGAGGACATCATCAACATCATTAGGGTAACACATCTATAAATCATTGGAAGCTTTTCAATATTA
>LPNX010957514.1:929399-1035282 GCA_001517045.1 Pseudotsuga menziesii | reverse complement strand
ACCTTTCGATCAGCAACATCATCTTCAGCACTTTGACCTTTCGATCAGCAACATCATCTTTAGCATTTTGACCTTTCGATCAGCAACATCATCTTCAGCACTTTGACCTTTCAATTAGCAACATCATCTTCAGCACTTTGATCTTTCGATCAAAAACAACATCATCATCATACTCTGATCTTTTGATCAGAAAAATCATCATCATCATTATCATCAAAACATCAACATCATCATCATCAAGACATCAACATCATCAAAACATCAACATCATCATGATCAACATGATCCTTCCTTTCGGAATTACGGGATCAACATGTTTGTGGTACTCAGATGATCCTTCCTTTCGGAATTACGGGATTTAGGTCTTTACAGATTTACTAACGATCCTTCCTTTCGGAATTACGGGATCAACACATTTGTGGAGCTTGGACGATCCTTCCTTTCGGAATTACGGGATCAAGTCTTTACGGAGCTACTAACGATCCTTCCTTTTGAAATTATGGGATTTAGGTCTTTAGGGAGTTACTAATGATCCTTCCTTTCAGAATTACGGGATCAACACATTTGTGGAACTTAGATAATTCTTCCTATTGGAATTACGGGATCACCACATCTGTGGACCTCAGAAAATCCTTCCTGTTGGAATTACGGGATCAAGTCTTTACGGAGCTACCAACAATCCTTCCTTTCGGAATTATGGGATTTAGTCTTTCTGCAGCTACTAACAATCCTTCCTTTAAGAATTACGGGATTTAGGTCTTTACAGAGTTGCTAATGATCCTTCCTTTAATAATTACGGGATCAACACATTTGTGGAACTTAGACAATCCTTCCTATTGGAATTACGGGATCAACACATCTGTGGAACTCAGACAATCCTTCCTCTAGGAATTACGGGAACAACACACGTTCTTGAGCACCGAAGTCACCGGATCTATTCTAAACTGAGGTTCAAGGATGATACAATCCTACCACATTCTTGATGAAGTTCACCGGATCACTTCTGGACACATGTCCCAGGATGATACAATCCCTCTTCATTCTTGAGGACCGAGGTCTCTGGATCACTTTAGGGCAAGTGCCCAGGGATGATACAATCCCACTGCAACATCACTACTCCCCCTTTCGGGGAGGGTCTTTCCGAACCACACCAAGCTTGTCTCGAAAGTGTTCGAACTTTACTTGGGACAGAGGCTTTGTCAATACATTAGCAACTTGTTCATCAGTACTCACATACTAGAGCTTTATGGCTCCTTTCTGCATCATATCTCGAATGTAGAAATACCTGATTTCTATGTGCTTTGATTTGTCATGGAACACAGGGTTCTCTGTCATCTTTATACAACTTTGGTTGTCACATAGAATCACGGTAGTGTCCAACTCTAGGTTGAATAATCCTGACATCAGCTTTCGAAGCCATATGGCTTCACAACTAGCAGAGCAAGCTGCTATATATTCTACTTCGGCTGTGCTTAGAGCAACACTAGACTGCTTTCTGCTAAACCATGAAATCATAATAGATCCCAGACTATAACATCCACCTAATGTGCTCTTTCTATCTGAGATACTTCCAGCCTAATCTGCATCTTTGTAGCCATACAATATATACTCATGGCTACCATCATAGTATAGACCAAGGTCTATAGTTCCTTTCAGATATCTCATCACATGTTTTGCAACTACTAGGTGAACCCATCTTGGTTGAACAAATGTTTGGTCTGGTATTTGTTAAGTACATCAATCACCCAATGATCTGTTTGTAATGAGTTGCATCCACCAACTCTGATGAGTCATCAGCTAACAGCTTCAGGTTGGAGTCCATGGGTGTGGCCATGGATTTGCATTCCAACATATTGAATTTCTTCAATATCTCTATTGCATGCTTTCCTTGGTTGAGAAAGATTCCTTCTAAACTTTGCCATACTTCCAGACCTAGGAAATAATGCATTAACCCAAGGTCTTTCATCTCAAACTCTTCTGCTAGTTTCTTCTTGCTTTCCATGATCTGCTTCTTATTCCCTGTCAAGAATAAGTCATCCACATATAATAACAGGATGACAGGTTCATCTTCTACAACCTTGAGATAAAGGTTAGGATCATCTTTACTCTTGGTAAAGCCCATAGTTGACAAGAAACTGTCTATCCTTTCATACTAATCTCGAGGGGCTTGTTTAATGCCATAGAGGGCCTTGTTCAACTTACATATATGAGTCTATCTGTCTTCAACTTCAATTCCTTGTGACTATTCGATGTAAAACTCTTCCCCAATCATACCATTAAGGAAGGCTTGTCTTTACTTCATCATGGAAGCAACTACCATCATACTTCTGAAGGAAGTGTACCTTGCTTCCTGGAGTAAGTGTCTCTTCATAATTAATTCCCTCTTCCTTATAGAAACCTCTAGCCACAAGTCTTTCCTTACTTCTATCAGCAACATATTTTATCTTGCAAATCCATTTGTAATATACCACATTCTTGATTTCTGGTTTGAGTACTATATCCCAAACATCATTCTAGTATTCTTTCATCATAACATCTTCCATGAGTTCGTCTTGTCAGATCATCAACATATCCTAGTCTTCTGCATTCAACTTTGAAGGTTGGAACCCACTTTACTCTTGGTAAAGTCTCGATCCATCAGGAAGCCGTCCATCATGTCATACTGTGTCGAACTCAGATATCTTCTGTAGTCACTCCCCCTGAAGTGGAGTATTATCTTCCTTCTTCATTCTGTACAGGTGGTTCTATGCTTGATATATACTGGTCAATAGAGTATGTCATGTCATAGTCTATTCTTTCTGAGGCAAATCATGAACCTTGCTTTGTACACTTGTTCTTGTAGGTCCATATGGAGGATACTATGTACTTCCCTTTATGTCTCGAAATCATATCGTATACATCATTCCCCATGATCAACTGTTATTCTTTGATCATAGCTTCTTTCATAGCATTATTTTCTTCATCTTGAGTTATATCTCATACCCATGGTGGTCTTCATCCTTCGAGGTGGATCAACCGCTTTCTGAAGCTCTTTCTTCCGTCATGGTGTCTCTGACCCTAGGAGCTTCAGATTGAATTGTCATCACTTGTTCTTCGGAACAAGTCTCATCCTTCTTTTCTTGTAGGCGGTTGTACAGGACCTTTCCTACAATTCAAATGCACCAGTTTCATGGTTAGAACTATTTCATAAAACATATGCATAACGACAAATTCTTATGCATCATGCAACTGTTTAGCCAATTCATCCATATCTCACAGAAACTTTTCTAGATGCCTTCCATCTCTACCATGACATCATTGAGATTGTGCACTAATCCAATATGTCAGCAAAGAGGTTTGATAAGAGCAATGGAGAGTTGTATAGCACCATGAGCTACTTACTCATCACATGCATATTATTAGTATACAATCATTAATGCACACAATCTATCATGCATAACACATCAACTGAATATAATCAAATGTAAAACAATATCATGAAGTGACCATTGAATACTTATCTTTTATTTGTTTCATGGGTAGAATCCATCTTGATCATTCTGCTTTATCATCTTCTTCATTCATGAAATCATCATTTCTTATCCAAATGTTAAGATGAATAAGAGGTTCTTCAAGAATTGATTTCTTCATCGCTTGAGGGATCTTCTTTGAATAGTGAGAGCTTGATCTTCAATTGCTCCCATCTTCTTCTTCTCCTCTTATGAGTTGAGCTGAAAGTAATCACTTTATTCTGGCATACATTCTTCACATGAATGGATCCCATTATCCTGGGAGGCCATTCAAGGTGGCTATCACCACTTCTGCATTCTTCACTTCTTCTTTTACTTCTTCAATTTGTTTCTTAGGGTCATCTTCCGATGTATGTTCTTTCCTTGAAATATCTTGGTCAAGGAATCAAACATCTCTTTCAGTGTCTTTAGGGAAGACACTTGTGGTACAAGTTGATCCATGACTGAATCAACAATGATCTTCTTGGCCTTGACCAAGTTCTTCTGGTGTAAGGATTTGAGCCTCATCTCCCTCTAGAACTGGAACCTCTGTACTCATGTAGGTGTCCAATTAATTTTCTTTAGAGAGATAAAATACTCCCATTCTTGGAAGTTTTCAACTTCAACAAGCTTATCATCAATGTGATGTGATAGACCACTTTGAAATGAGAACCTCAAATGCAAATAGCAAAAGATTAGATCTTACCGATTTGAGGTGTCCGTCCTGCTTCCGGAGCTGGATGATCTAGGGTTTGTTAGAGAAACCTTAATTTTAAAAACTTGGAATATTTCAAATCTGATTGGATAGAAAGAGATATCTCTTCAAATGGAGCTGTCCAATGTACTCCTTTTTTGAAAATAGTGGAGGGAAGCTCCCGGAACAGGAAGCCCTAGTTTTCCAATTTCTTCTGTAGAAATGTCTGTCACTGTTTCTATGATATCTCCAAAATTAATAATCCTCTATGTCTGAAATTTATCACTGCACTAAAATAGAATGTACCTGATCCAACACCATATGTTTCATCATAATTTGTTTCACCAATTTGTATTTATGATCCTTTTCCCAAGGTGACCTGTTACAGGACTGTTCAAAACAACAAAGTTGTATGGCCTGCCACGTGTCACTGTTTCATTTTCTGGTTCTGAAATTTGGACCACATAAATTAAGGTCTATTATATTTCTGTAACATATTCAAGAATTATATTTGGACCTCTGTAGCCAAATATATAGCAATTCTCCCCAGGTGTCCTGTTTAGGGATGAAATCTGGAAGAGTCTGGAACCCTAAATTGGAGGGATCATATCTCCCAGAATATAGCGAATATGAGGATGAATTTTGGATAAAATGTACATCCAGATTTTATCTTCAGCCTCTGGAATTTTTATCACCTGAGCCATTTCCAATCTCGGGATATATCAAATTTACCAAAATTTAGCAGTTTTAGTATTTAGGGTTTTTCTAGCTCGGGGTCAAACTAGGATTTGACTTTCTCGGAGTTTCACCCAACCAAATTTATTGATCCAGGTCTCTAAAATTCAATTTTGATGAGGAGAAAAATCCTATGCTGGGCTCACTCAAAAATTCCTCTTTTATAGAAATCCCTAATTTTCCGCACCAAAACTGAAAATGCTCGGAATTGAATTCCGCTTCGACAGAAAGATGCACCCTTCAATGGAGAGTCAATCTAGACTTCTTTTGCTGATCAATTGTGGATAGAGACCCAAAAAGTAAGAAGCCCTAGCTTCTATAGCTGCACAATGTCTTCTTTCAGGGTGGCTCTGATACCATGTTAAATTTTCATATGCTTAGCTAAGACATCAGTATATCATTTCATTTTTCATAACAAAAGCATATAAATAGGATCACTGAAAGATAGACAAGAAAAACCATACAAAAGAAACACAAAGATTTATCCTGGGAAAAACCCAGCAAAATCTTCCTCAATATAGATGCCCCAAAAAGATAAAAGGTAAAATCAACAAGGAGATCAAACACTGATCCTCCTCCTTCTCCAGCTACTTTTCTCCTTCACTAGTGTGCTACACAAGTAAGAGTGTGTGTTCTGCAAATGAGGAGTGCTACACCTCTATTTATATTCATCTGTTCACTTAAGTTAACTCATCTAACATGTAGGCTCGAGTTACACATGTAGGCTCAAGTAACCACACTGGGGTACTAAGGACCCACCTTTACAATTAGAGGGGACTACCTCATGACTCTTATTAGTTCTTTCGATTAGAAGCATCGGGGTACAAAGTAATACAAGTGGTTCTCCCGATAGGACCATTGGGGACCACAAAAAGATACATATAGAATATTCTTCGAAGTTACAGTATTTCAACAAAAGGGAAGTTACCTTTGAAATGTTTTAACTATGGATGGATTTGACATTTTTCCAGAAAGTGTCCTTACCCAAAACAAAAGGATAGTGATAATGAAGAACCTCGCTGTCATAAGAAATATCAAAAGAATAAGATCATATACAAGAATAATTTTCAGAAAAATAAGAAAAACCTCTACTCCAAAGAAGACAATGAATATGATGAAATAAGTGAAGATGTTGAAGTCCTATTCATGGGTATCGAAAGAAAAATCCCTAAAGAAGACATAGAATATGTGGTATATCTTGAAGTAGAACTTATAAATGATCATGAAGAGTTAGAGAAGTATAAAAGGATGTACAAAAAATAAAAAAACTCACATGATAGAATTTGAAGAGAAAAAGAACGATAGATGACTTAAAAAAATTAGGGTTTAGAAGCCGAGAGGGCTGAAAACAATATAGAGTGGCAACTCAAAAAAAGAATATTAGAATTGGAAAGGCTTGAAGAAGAAATTATGCACCTGAGAAAGAAACATATGAAGAATCTATCAAATCAAAGTTTGAGAAAAACTCAAGGACTTTAGATGAAATCCTAATTGTTCAAATACCAACAAGCGATAAATCTAGATTAGGATTTGTCAAAGAAAAGAAACCAAGATATTCTTCTTGCACAAATCAAGATGGAAATAAAAAAAATCTATGCTGCTATACTCATGAGCCAAATTAAAAGGGAAGAAAGTAAGAAATCTGCTACCCCCTTACAAAGAACAAATATGATTCCTAAAAGACCAGTTATAAGTAAACATCAGCAACTCTTTTTAGGAAATTGTTACACCTGTAACAATTTTGGACATATGGCTAGAAATTGTAAACTAATGGTTCCTATTGAGAAAGGAAACTCACCACAAACTTCCTTCTATAAGAAAAGTGGTACTATAAGCAATCCAGAAGTAAGGAGCTATTAATCTTTTGCTCCTTTATAGATTTATAGTATATAATGCTACAAATGTGGAAATATAGGACACATTGCTAGAAATTGCAAATTAGTGATCCCTATGGATAATGCCTCAAAATATCAAGACAAAGAGGAGAGGAAGGACTAGAAGAAGAAGGATAACATGGAATGTTTGTTAGCTCTATGTTCTACAGAAAAACAAAATCTATGGCATGTGGACAGTGGATGCTCAAAACACATGACAAGAGATCCAAATAAATTCCTAAGTCTGAAAAGGAAGCAAAAAGGAAAAGTCATCTTTGGAGATAATCTATCCTATAAAATAATCGATAAGGGTACAATGGTTATTAGAGACAAGATGAAAGCTAAAAATATACTTCTTGTAGAGAAGTTAAAACCTAATCTTTTGAGTGTGATTCAAACTTGTGATCAAGGACACATATGTATATTTGATTCCAATAAGTGTAAAATCAGAAGAAAAGATTCAAGAAAACTTGTTGGAACTGTTGTGAGAACTTCAAGCATGTTTATATTCTAAAACCATCAAATCATGTTTATAGACACTATATTCATGGGAAACAAATGAGAACAAGATTTAAAATCAAAGAACATACAACCTCTCAGCCATTAGAAATAATTCACACTAACCTTTGTGGATCAACAAGGACTAAAAGCTTTCAAGGTGAATATTACTTTATGTTATTAATCAACGATTATACAAGGATGACTTGGGTGACATTTCTTTAAAAAAAATCAGAATCCTTTATAAAATTTAAATCCTTCAAAGCACTTGTTGAGAATCAATCAAATCACAAGATTAAATGTCTAAGATCATATAATGGTGGGGAATTCACCTCAAATGAGTTCAATGAGTTTTGTGAAAATCATGCAATCAAGAGACAGTTCTCAGGAGAAAAAACTCCTCAGCAAAATGGAGTAGCTGAGAGAAAGAATGGGACAATCCAAGAGGCACCCGTGACTATGCTAAATGAAGCAAAATTTCCTGATGGATATTGGAGAGAAGCAATATATACAGTCGTCTATGTATAAAACCGAGGACAACTCAGAGTGAATAGTGACAAAACTCCTTATGATCTATGGTTTGGAAGAACAAATTCATTCAAATATTTTAGAGTTTTTGGAAGTAAATGTTACATAAAAATAGATGATGCTAATCTAGGGAAGTTTGACTCTAGAACCGATGAAGGCATATTTCTTAGATATTCTTCCACCAAAAAGGCATGCAGATGTTATAATCTAAGGTCGCACAAGATCATAGAAAGTGCAAATGTAATAGTTGAGGATACTAAACCAAGAAGAATACAAATTCAAGAAAGTGTTGATGATGAAGAAATAGATGATAAAGGAAAGGAAGGAAGTACAAAAAAAGAGGATAATTATGAAGAAGAAGAAGAAGACAAAGTAGAGGAAGAAGAATCACATAAAAATGAGAATGAAGATTTCCTAAGATCAGACACACAGACACCATCTAGGTGGTTCCAGAAAAATCATCCTAAATGTCAAATACTTGGTGACAAAGAATAAGGAGTTAAAACAAGCACAAAATTATTTGATGAAGAACAAGCACTACTTTCGATAGTAGAACCCAAAACAAGAAGCTTGCAAAAGTGAGGATTGGATTAGTGCCATGAATGATGAACTTAATCAAGTAGAAAAGAACCAAACTTGGGAACTTGTCCCAAGAACTAAGGATATGAACGTTATTGGAACCAAACGGATATTTAAAAGTAAGTTTAATGAGTATGGTCATGTGTCAAGAAACAAGGCTAGGTTAGTATGTAAAGGATATGCTCAAGTAGAAGGCGTTGACTTTGAATAAACTTTTGCACCTGTGGCAAGACTCAAAGCCATGAGGATGTTCTTATATTTTGCTTGCTACAAAAACTTTAAAGTATATCAAATTGATGTAAAATATGCATTCCTTAATGGAGAACTTGAAGAAGAAGTCTATATCAAGTAGCATGAAGGATTTCTCTTGTCAGAAAGAATAAATGATGTGTGCAAACTTAAGAAAGTGCTCTATGGCCTTAAACAAGATCCAAGGGCATGGTTCTCTAAACTTGACAATTATTTAAAACAACAAGTATATAAAAGAGGGGCCACTAACAATAATTTGTACATAAAGTTCGAAAATGAAAAATATGATCATTGTGGTAGTCTATGTAGATGAAATCATATTTGGAAGTGATCTACAAATTCTGAGCGTAAAATTTGCATCATAAATGATGAAAGAATTTGAAATGCCAATGTTAGGAGAACTGACATTTTTTCTAGGTTTACAAGTATCTCAATCAAAAAAGGGAATTTTCATTTATCAAACCAAGTATATCAAAGAAATGATGAAGAAGTTCAAAGTGGAGCAGCATTGTTTTTGGGAAATTGTTTGGTATCACGGTTAAGCAAGAAACAAACCTCCATATCACTATCTACAGAGGAGGATGAATATATTTCTACTGCATCATGTTGTACCCAAGTCATTTGGATGAAGAATACATTGGAATACTTGTAAAATATGAAGTCCCCATTAGTATACACTGTGACAATACAAGTGCTATAAACATATCCAAAAATCCTGTTATGCACTCCAAAACAAAGCACATACCAATAAAATATCACTTTCTAAGAGATCAAGTGTCACAAAAGGTTGTCAAACTAGAATATGTTGACACCAAAGAACATATAGTTGATATTTTCACAAAGAGACTATCCAAAGAAGCATTTGAGCATCTTAGGAAAAAGATGGGAGTAATACCCTTCCAATGAATAAAAAGGAGAAAAAGGCATCATCTCAAGGGGAGATATGTTGATAGGGGGAGCTGTCAAAAGAGAACCTTTGTCATTGTTGTCAAAGGGGGAGAATGTTTTAAATTCTTTAATATTGTTATCAATGCAAAAGGGGGAGAATGTTGGATGGAATCGTCATTGATGTCAAAATAGTTCGGTAATGACAAAGAAACAAGTGATAGCAGGGAAAGAGATGGCATATGTAATAAGCATGGAAATACAAATAAGAGGATCCAACGAGGGGATCAAGTCAGGCGAAGTCCGATTCATCTTGATTGATCAATCAACGCAGAGTCATGGATTTGCAGTTGTTTATTTAGCAGAGGTTGGTAAACTAAGATCATATCAAGAAAATAGATCGATGGTGAGATAGAGATCATTATCAAATCAATGGTTGAGGTGGATTCCTCTATTGAAAAGTGCATGAAGGTTAGTAAATAGATTGACTTTGGAATCAATATCAAGTCTTTTGTTAAAATTAAAAGTAACCATAGATCTAAGATGAAATTAGATCTAACGGTTGTCAGCAAGTCCACCACATAAAAATACGTGAAAGATAATAGTCAAGAACAGGAAGCGGAATTGGAAAGTAATCATCGCTCCATCAACGGATGAGGACAATCGCCAAGCAATATCAATAACCGTAAATTATTCCACTGGGTGAAGTTGCGTGGTGTTAATTAAGCTCTGCAGGCGTGAAATTTTTATGAAGACCAATTTAATACTGGTTCAAGTCCACCATTGATGTGGGTTGATAAAGATCCGATGGTTAGAAGATAGCCCGCAACATATCTATGGTTGAAGAGAGATCCGCAAAGTTATAGTGAGATCCGCATATGATCTCGTATCAATAGTTAGGATTGAATCTGCAAGAAATCAATGGTTCAAAAGGAATGCGGAAACAAAGTTGTGGGAGACAGAGTGTGGAAGTAGTTCGAAGAAATTTGGAAAACCCACAAGCCGAAATCCACATCTGATCTAAGATCGATGGTCGGTAAAGAGTATGTAAGAAATAAACGACGCGGAAGAAGTTTTGCGAAAAGGGAATTGCGGAAGTCATTTTTTAGAAAATTCAAAACACGCGCCCGCAATCCGCAACCCGCAATTGCGAAAATAACGTTGTAGAAAGGAAACTGCTGAAGGTCACGACTGATAAATTAAACAGAGTTAAAAACAATGAACATAGAAGTAATTTGGAATTAGTTTATTTGTCTCTGAAGAGTCACGATGAAGATAGGTGACTACTGAATGAAGAGATATGTTTGAGGGTATATAAACAATGTTTTAAACCTTCAAATAAGTGTCTCTATACATTCAATTGACATATCGATTGAATAATAGTCAGAGATAAAATTATCGTGTAAGGGAGGTTGAGAGGCGTTAGGGAAGGAAACATTCCTGCAAGGGGGTCGTAGCCTCCTTCCATTGGTAACTGGTAAATAAGGATTCATAGCATCCTTTCAGCAACAGCTGATAAACCAGGGGGTCGTAGCCTCCTTCCAGTAGTTTCTTGTAAATAGGGTGTGTACCATCCTTGTCTGTATTAGCAGGCAAAAAATATTTGTAAAATATAATTTTGCAGTAATAGGAAGTATTGGTGGTTTACCCAATTGGGATTCCATGATAAATTTGTGTTATATGTGTTTTTGTTGATCATGTGTGTTAATGAATAAATTAAAAGTGGTTTAAATTGTTATAATTTATCAATATTGATTCACCCCTCTCTCATTATTTTCCAATATTCCAACAATCTTACTTGCAGTAGTTCCACCTGAACATTAAATATAAGAAGGGTAGCACCAATTGAGTCGTCAATCTCCATTAGTAGCATTAACCACAGTGCTCAACTTTTATGGCCACGAGACCTCTGGGTGGCCTCAACTATATGACAATGATCCTGAGTTCACTCCCATCTATCAATCCTTATGTGCAGTTATACCAATGGCAGAGTTTCATCTCCAAGAAGGATTGTTATGCCACCTAGGCCATCTCTGTGTTCCTTCAAGCGAGCGTGCGAAGATTATTTGTGAAGCACATTATAATCGAGTGGAAGGGAACTTTGGAACTGAAAATATAGTGGCAGTATTGCAAAATTATTTTTATTGGTATAAGCTCCAACAAGATGTCAACCGATATATCAGATCTTGCACTGCCTACACCATCACAAAACGAACCATAAAAAAACAAAGGTTGTCCACTCCTAATGGGCCATGGGAATCCATCTCCATGGATTACATGTCAAGACTACATTCAAATAAGTATGGTAATGATTGTGTGTTTTTGGTCATGGATTGCTTCTCTAAGATGGCCATTCTGATAGCTTACAAGAAGAGCATCTCTACCGAAGCCACTGCTAAGATATTCTTTGAGCATGTTTTGGTTCATTTTAGACTACAAGAGACTATCATTTTAGATATGGAAAATGGGTTCCTAAGCACTTTATGGTATATTCTATGGTCATTGATGGATACCAAGCTCACTAAAGCGACTTCTTTCCACCCCCAAACCGATGGACAAACAAAGGTAGTCAACCATATTATTGTGTGTATTCTGAGAATGTACAATTCTAAACATCCCCACACATGGGATGAGAGCTTTCCTTATGTTCAACATAGCTATAACAAATATCTTCATAGCTCTACTGGTCATAGCCCTTTTCAAGTGTGCCTGATTTTCAAACCATTGGAACCAATATATGTGGCTCTGCCCCATGCATACAAATAGGAGGAATATTCCCATGCTTAGGCTGAAGTTGATAAGGAAACTAGATTTGTTGGATGAATCCAACACATTTGCCAACAAGTCCATGAAATTTTGGAAAAGGTCAATACTAAGTACAAGAAGCGACATTACCAACATCGGGTTCCACACAAATTCCACGTGGGGGATAAGCTTTGGTTGCATTTATAGAAAGAGAGGCTCACAGGACCCCATCGAAAGCTTCAACCACTTCTATATGGGCCATATACCATCACCAAGTAATTTGGTGACAATTCCTTCAAATTAAGCATTCCTCCATTCCTTGTCCCGCACCCAGTATTCAATGTGGATCTCCTTCAACCATATTTTCCACCATTGTTGGACACCTCAGAGGTGGTAGAACAATTGAAACCTACATATCTTAATCCTGACTGCACGGAACAAGAAACCATTGATTAGACCATGGACACACATGTAAAGGGAACCCACTAGTAGAAGATTGTTGGTGTTTCTCTCTTCGACTGAGGTTCAGACCCTTGTTTGTCTGTAAAAATATCCCAAGATACTGACCTGATAGATTTGTTAGAATAATCAACCCATAGTATTTACCCACTTAGACATTATTTCATTTATTTTGTCTTATTTGCCTAGTCCATGAGTCCCACCATGTGCAAGTTGCTAATTGCCTATCCATAGAGGTCAAACTTGCCATTATTGACTCATGGAGCACTTGGGAAATCCTTGGGAATCAAATTTTCTTTATTCCTGGCCTCTTAGGTGCCCTTCTGCTTTTTCTGCTTTATTGCCTGCTTTTTCAGTGTTTTAAGGCACATAGGAAAGCAAGACTAGGTGAGGTGAATCAGCTTTGTTGCCTCTTCCTCCTCCACTCTTTCCTCCATGCAAAAGCATGTATGAGCTGCCATTTGACCACTCTTTAGCTTTCCCATGCGCCCTTGCTAATTCGTGGGGTCCTTGATAGATTTGGGATCAGCTTTTTACACCTATGGGGGATTTGCCTATTTTGGGTAAGCCTGCTTTATGCTAGATTTGGATGCTTCCTTATGCATTAGATTTGCTCATGTATTCTATATATTCAGCATCCTATGTTATTACAGGGTTGGCTATTGTACACTCAGTTAATATAATTTTGTGTTACAGCTCCATATTCAGTCTCCATTGTTGATAATTTTGCATGATCAATTGTTAATTGTTGTGGGTGAAATTAATCTACTGCAGGCCTGAATTTCTACAAGAGTAGGGCTCAGTTGGTAGGACCTACGACATAGATGTAGTCTCACCCAAGATATCTTTATGGGTAACTACCAGAACCAGGTTTCTACAATTGGGTGGATATTTCCCCTTTTACATCACCTTACCAACTCACTCAACTGAATTCGAGTGTTGTATTTCCTATTATTAGTATACTCATTCAAGATATTAATCTACTTATTCGTCGACAAATATTACAATAGTTAATAAAAAGTTATAACATAGATTATGTCTGTCAACAATGCAACACATGCATAAAATAACTTATTTAAAAGAAAGTGTTGTTTACTCTATTAATATCTACTCATTCACATCATACATTCATTCAACATACACATATTCATCAAACGCATGCATAGACAACATTTAATGTGGAAGATCATCTCGAAAAAATCACAAAGGCGCTCTCCATATAGCATGAGAAATATATAGCACCTTTTATCTGCATAATCAGCTTGCAGACTATGTTCTAGATCTTCTCTACAATCTATATTGACTCTCTCCTCTCATTATATTTAGCCTTAGGTATCTGAATTTTTCCTCTCCTTCACCCTATTGTCGATCCACACACATCCTGGATCGACTTTCTTCTATACAACTCTACAACTTCTACAACTCTTTCTAAGACAAGAACCAATAGAGACCAACCCACACACATCTTGGGTTCTCCATTTTATAAGCTCTTACATGTCGTAATCAATCAACACTATTATGTTAGTCGACATGCTTCCATTCCTATTCTTGTATATTTAGTTACACTGCAAGTAGGCACTATCGACACAAAAAACAAAGATTATTTATTACCAAAGCATGCATTATTCTAACTGACTTCTTTCCCACGATTAATTAATTTGTCATTTTTAACCGCTTTACTTATTCTTTTTTCATGGTTCCTTCCATCGCAACTGCTCTTCTCTCATGGATGCTCTAGTCGCAACTTCTCTTCCTCCATTGCAGCTTCCTCTGTCGTGTGACTGGAATATTCATATTCTAGAGCAGAATTCTGACCAAATTCTGCCTATATTTTCCTAGGGCTAATAGGCCCCCAACACTCACCCGTGGCTCGTCTCGAGCCACACTAGTTTGAAACTTCTGTTGTGATGAATTTACTTTGAAAATATTGAAATATTTTCACTATCTACGCAGTATCCTCCTGAACTTCTGCTTCCTTCTTCCTCAAATTCTCCACAAGGTTGAAACTGATGTGTTTTGAAGTTGTAAGTCTTGTTGACTCTACTGCTTGTAGCACGTTCTAGTGTATGTTACCACCTAAGTTGTACTTGGTGGTTTTTTCAAGTGATCCCGCGAAGTAGAACAAGTACACTTGTTCCTGATCGAAGTTTAGAAGTCCGCCAGGATTTTTTGGGGAGTCTGTTCAGATCAAGGATGATTTTAAGGAACCATACTTATTTAAAAGTGTATAAATGTTGGTGAATATTACCAATTCTTAAAACGCCAACTATAAAATGATTGGAGATATTTTTCAAAAAATATTTTAATTTCCAAGGATTTTATATCGTTTATATAATAATTTGGTGATTTTTAGGGTGAAAGAATTTTACCCCATCAAAATTGGGCGAAAGAGGGCTTCAAAAAATGCAAAATGGCGAATCTTTTTTGGGAGAAAAACATGGAAAAATAGCCCACTGGGCTAAAATTCGCCCCTAAAATTATCCCTGGTTTGAATTGTTTTTGTAACACATGTTCATACCCCCATGGGGAAATTGTAAAAAATGTCCTAGCATTTAATTTTTTATAAAAGAATCGGTCTCCTGGACTCATTTGTCAATCTTATCATCCCAGAGTGTTTTTTCCCTTGGTCATTATTGGTTGTTGAATAAACGAGTGATAATTTCTGAGTTTTTCACTCAATACCTCCAAAGTTGGGGTGGTCGGCTTGACATTTAGGCATATTGATTTTATTAGAGTCTGTATGTCAATGTATAAACATGCTAGGAATTATTGTCGAGTCATATGGACATGTGTTAAGTCCCCTAGTTTTGTTTTTTTAATTTTTAATTTTAATTTTTCCATAAAACTTAGGCTGTTTTTTAATAGTCTAAATGGAAAAAATGGTCTTGTAATAAAAGTGGGGTTAAAAGTCAGTTTCAGTCATGGGAGTGTTCATTTTCTAACTTGTAGCACCCTGTAAACCCATAAACCCACTTTTTCTAAGTTTTGAGTTATTTTTCCATCACTCAGGTAAGAAAATCCAAAAAAAATAAATCAAATATTAATTAATTTAATTAAAAATTAATTAAATAATGGAGCAAATCCAAGTTCCTAAATCAGTGGATTCTCAGCCAATTTAACTGAAATCAGTTTCTATTGGCCTCCCTTGATTTCTTTTGGGACTTTCCTTTGATCAAGGCATCAGTTTCAGTCCCCCTCAGCTCCTCTGTGAGTTCACTGGGGTTTGGAGGGCGTCTCTCTCCCTCATGGGGCGAATTGTGTTGTGTTGTCCATTCAGGATGAGTTGGGTGAGCCGATAGGTGGTACGGTGGTGCCTCAGGTGAGAGGTGGAACACCCATACTACCTGATTCACTTCACATCTCACCCAGTTCACTGCAGATCATCTCCCAGCTCCTCTCCCAGTCAGGATTTGCACCCCCTTTGGGCCAGTGGGCCTATTTTTGCTATAAATTGAGGCTGCCATTCCCTTCTTGAAGTTAGTTCGAGTCGGAGAGAATATGATTGCTATTGTAAAACTATTGTAATATTTTAATTGTTGGAATAAGGAAGCTTTGGAGGCTAAATGGTGTAATTCTCTCATGTGTGTGGAATAAGCATTGTCTTGCGGCTATTGATGTTGTCGGTTTTCCTCTCAATTTCTGCATCTGAACCTTGTCTAGCTTGAATGATTCCACTGAATCAATAGGAATGAAGTTCGAAAAGTAAGATTTTTTTTTTTCCTATATCTCATAGCATGTGTTTGAAGATCTAGATTATACATGTTTAATAAGCTTAATTGCATCTAATTCTTGTCTCTTTTTTTCTTATATATATCCAGGTCTCATAAGGTTTTGTGCAAGGTTGTGTGTTTAGCTTTCAGGTGGAAAGGATTGGACAAGATATGGATCTAGTTTGACTCCACTGTACATCCGACATTTTTTTGGAGGAATTTCCCCTCTGCATTCCACTAACAAGTTTCCCTTGCAGATCTATCCAGCAACAGGCCTTCCCCCTTCTCTTCCTCCATTTTATTAAAATCAATCTTCCAGTTACTTGTTCGTCCTCTTATGATAAGATCTACTTCTAAATATTTATTATACATTGTTAGATCTAGTTCCTAAAAGTCTTGTTTCTTAGATATGAAATTTCATAAAGAATATCATATTTTAATGATAGATCTAGGTGAAGAAATTCCTTTTTGCAAGTAGCTAAATCGTAGATCTAAAGCTTGCTCATAAGGTAGTTTCTTTTTTTTTCATACTTCAAATATTTAAATTCTGCAAGAAATTGCACATCATATTGGCTTCCCAAAAGGAAAGCCAATATCCCAAGGAAAGCTTGCTTTCCTTGGTTCCTTTTTGCAAAACTAAATTGTTCATTTTTAACAATTTTTTAACTTAGTCTTTTTTTTGGTAATTACTGTGGTGAATCAAAACACTTTTAAAGTGCTTTTGGGCACATTTTATTTTAATATATTTCTGTTTTTTAGCATATTTAACAAAAAATAGAAGGAGACTCTGCCCATTTTCTGATTCTTGGGCGAACCAGAGCTTCCCGGAGGCTTCCCCCACTGCTAGGCTTGTTGTAGGCTTGTTGTAAGATTGTTGTAAGCCTTTGGATCCCATATAACAAGGACCAAAGTGCATTTATTTTTCTGATATTGTAACCTTTAATAATAAATAATCACTTCGAGTTTGCTCTTTCGAGCCCACTCCCCATCCCCCCCTGGGGGGATCTGTGTCTGTTTCACTTTTTTGCATTTTTTCCTGTTTTTTGCTCTAGCTTAGTCTTGTCATGCAGGATTGTATAGTTTGATCATATTTGTCATTATTCTATATTTTTAAATCAAATTAATACTAATACTTACCCCACGAATCCCCGATTGAACTGAAAGGTGAAAGAGGATCGTGGTAGGATCAATTAGAAAACCTGTGGTGTGTGTTTTTGCTTCTATTTTCATTGTTACTTTTCACAAGCAAACAGTAAAATTAACACCTCCTTTTTTTCTCGATTGAGGTCCACTTGCACCGAAAGAGATTCCTGGAGGGTCTTTTTTTTTAACAAGAACACGCTCTTTAAAATTTACTAAAATTTACAAGACTCCGGTGTGTATGCTCTGCACTTGGCTGCGGTTCATTCGATCAGTCAAGCTACATTAAAGGCAACACTAGTGACTAGAATAATTAGGATTCACTTTCCCAATTAACCATCACAGGCAAAAACCCAACGCCTCGATTAAACCGTAAACGGTGGCAAAATACCGAAAGGAAGTGGGAACTACTAGACAGTGACCTCGAGGCATCGATCTCTGTTACATCCTAGCAGGTGTATTACAAATATAATCTCAGAGATTCCATCCATCCCACACATTCCTTCCGGGTAGCCTTAGCGATTATTACTTTTGGACATACTCCAAGTACCCCCCGGGTATATCTAGAGTCCCCCCCACCTAATTTAATTCACTCATTTTTTCACATTAATTTAAAATGTACCAAGATACAATTTCACAACATTCACTCCAGCATTTGCAAGCACTCTTAATTATTTTCGGCTCCATTTAAGGCATTGTTCAACTGTTTATTTCTTTCAATCTATACGTGATTGGGTATCGTATTGTGCTTATTTGTGATTGTCTCATCATGTCATCTATTGTTTACAAATATTAAATCAAAACTCCTAAAAAAATTACTCATTTAATACCATCATCATCTAAGTAACCAACCTTAGTAACTTGTAGGGTCGACCCCCCTTTGCTTTGTTAGGAGTTTTCCTAAACGGAGGAGTCAAGAACAAGGTGAAAACCTTGACTCGAGACTTGCCCCCAAGGACACATCGAGTGGCTTGAATATTTCTGCCACGTTCCCCCCCTAGGTGTGTGAAAGGAGGAAACCGTGTACAGGTTGAATAATACTTGTAACTCTTTCTGCCTCTGCTTGTAATTATGCAACCTTGCAAATCTGTTTCTGTTGTTGTGTTCATAGTGTTGTGACTTGTTGTTGTACTTTTTTCATCTCAGTAGCCTTAGCCATTTTCTCTGCTAAGGGAATATTCTTCATATGGTTCACCTCTGTCTCTGCAATGTGCAACTTCTCTGTAACTTTCTCTTTCTCTTCATCGTCGATCAAAGCTTCCCATGTCTGAGAAACTTGCTCGACTACCTTGACACAAAGTGCCTCTGCCTCTTTTATTTTCATGGCAGCCTCTGTTGCTTCTTTCCTTATTTCTTCCAGTACCTCTGCAGGTGTACTGGGTGTCATTTGTGCTTCCAACTCCGTGACCTTTTTACGAAGGTCCTCTTCTAATTCTCCAAGTCGAAATAACTTGGCTTCTGTAACCATCTAATGTGTTATGCCTTCGTTTGTGAAATTGTTGCAAGTTAATGTTATAGTCGTGTCAAGCCAGTGTCTGTCTTGCTCCTAGGTTTTAGATCTTTGCTCAGTTTCTTTGAATATTTTCTTCATCTTATTAACAGTATTTTTTGATGCTCTAACTTTCTTAACCAATGTGCCTTCTCTGACCTTCATTTCTGTGACTCCGACATTCTAAATGACATATACCTTGTACAATGACAGTGCAGAGAAACCTATCATGACATGGCCCACAATTTTAGCCGCATCATATAGCTTTGTTGTCACCAAGTTGAGTGATTCTTCCACCAGTTGAGTCTTTATTGGTGGCATGGGTTTCACCTCATCATTTGGTCACTCTTCTGACGATCCAGCTAGTCTTGCGACATTAGCAATTATGGTATGTAGTCGATCGCTACTCTTACTTGTTTTATTGTGTTACATAGCATCTATAGTAAGTTTGTAATACTTCTTGTTATCTCAATTTGGTGCTCATCCATATTCTTAAGGATTTGGGTGGATATTTCTTCTATTGCTTCTGTTAGAAGGTTATAATCATCACTGGTAAGGCCAATAGTTTCTGCTGATTTGTCAACCTTCCTTTTCTTATGCATTGTCTCAGATTGCTCTATCTGCTTCCTCTTATTTTCCACTCCCGGATCTATTGGATTCGTGCTTGACTCATTTTGGGTATTATCTAGGTTTTTCTCCGATGGGTTTTCTCCATGTCCCCCATCTTTCTATATTTGTGGATCATCCTATCGCTCCTCTTCATCTAGAGATAATAGATCATTTGCGATGGGGACTGTCCATTATTTCAACCAATCTTGGATAATTTCCTCAACTTCTTCAGGCGACAGTTGTGTTGTATCTACAACAGATCCCATATTTTATAAAAAAAATATATGGGAGCCCCAATTTTTTATATGCAAAGGTGATGCTTAAGTTCCTTAGTCATTTTGGGATTCCCCTGCTGTTTATCATGGTTTCCATGTCTTTGTCATGATTAATTTAGTTAACAATTTTCCCTTTTGAAAATTTATGCATTTGTCAGCGTTTTGGTGAGTTGCGGAAGGAATTATTTTTTCCCAAAAAAGTATGTCTTTCCCACAACCCGCATCCCGTAAATGGTGGGATTTCTTTGTAGATAATTTGAACTTTTCATCCCGCAACCCGTAAATTGCGGACTGCGGAAAGTAGTTGAGTTAATAAATTATGTTATGTGTTTCCACAACCTGCGAATTGCAAACTGCGGATTACAAAAAGGTTAGTTAAATTGTAGGAGCATTTGCATTCCTGCATCCCGCAACCCGCAACCCACAATTACGGATTGCGGAATGTTTTGGTCACTTGTTGAGTTTGTTCTCTCCACGACCTGCAACCCGCATTGCGGACTGCGGATTGTGGAATGCGCATTATTTTCATTTTTACTTATTTGTTTTGATTCATTTGAGTTAGATTTTATCATTTCACTTGGTTCCATAATCTCAGTGGTTAACTTAACATGCTACCTTTTACATTCCCCACCTAGATTTGGTCTTCATTGCATAAGCTGATTTATTTTATTGGTTTTTGGATAATTCAAAGGTCTTATCATTTGATTATGACTATTGTGTGTAATGATTTCTTATCCTTATTTGAATTTGAGTCATTTACATGCTTCAATTTTGACTAATTAAATTCATATGATATTTCCATAGTTTTGGCAATAACATTGAACTTCAATTGAATGCTAAAAAAACATATTTTCAAACCATGGAAAGACGCAATAATTTTTCATTAAGCAAAGTATTATATTTTACAAAGAATAATTAACTTTTCTTGTTGATAAGATTATTATTATTGTTTAAATTATATTTGATGTACTTTTTGAAAGACAATAATTTATTTCTATAATTGACTTTAATATAACATGTTATTTACAATGTTAATGCATAATATTTCAGTAAACCCTAATTTGTTTTTGATGTGAAGGATGAAGTTCAAAAATGGATTGCGCACCTGTAGAAGACATGTTTTTGCGCAAAGGATTGTCAGAAACCAGTGAGGAATTAGCTCAAATGGTTGAAAAATCACTTCCCAAACATACCCGTTTACCCTTAACATTGGATATTTTTGCAAATATATCAACACTTTGGGAGGAAAAAGTGACTGAACAGAGGTGAATTTTCTAGGAATTTATTCCAGTCGTTTTTGCATAGTTGAATGACCCAGACATCTTGGGATTTGATGTTATCCTTCCCACTGCTCTTCAATTCTATAAATTCGACCTTAGCATTCTAAGAGGGGGGGGGGGGGTTTATCTCTACATATGGGAGAATATAATTTCTTCTTTTCTCTTCTCTGACTCTTTAGAGATCAGTTTTTGTATTTCAAAGAGTGGAGTTGGAGGCCGCTGTGAAGGAGATAATCGTCAAGGAAGGACTGGAGGAACATTGTTTCACTTGTATTATGTAATTTCTTGTAGAACAATGAATCAAAGTTAGTTTCTTTCGGCATCTTCTTTGCATAAATTATCAAATTTCTTTGATGATGTTTGATTTCTTCACTCTAATTATCAATGAATACTGTTGATTTTGCAGCCAATTATTAACGCATTGATTTATGATTTGGATTTCTCTTAATTCACGTGTCTTTGTAAACTTATATTTTAATTAAATTTCTTTGATTGAAATCCGTATCTATTTCTTCAAATAATTTTTAGAAACTATTAAATCAATAATTCATGTTAATTGTTCAATTAACATAAGAGTTACAAGGTAATATTGGATATGCTTGATCTTTAAGTTATTATAAGTAATTTTAATTGCTTGGTTACTGTTAACACCATTAGTTATCAAAGGGGATAAAAAACCATGGTGGAGGAGAAACAACAAGTGTTTGCCAAACTTTGGTTAAAGGATATATTGGAAAAATGGGACTATAGGCAAAAAGGCGATTAGGTCAGCGAAGATGATAAGCCGCGATGGAGGAAGGAAGAAAATCAATGGCTGATATTCTCTCCACTCCTCAGAGATGCAGGGAAGATAAAGGTTTGGTCCGGGCGCTTGTCGGGCACACAGATCAGCGGCCATCAAGTTGTTTCGCGTAGATCCACGGCCTATATCCAATCCGCTTCGTGAAGTTGCATCCTGGTTAAAACGACACAATCTGGCAGAATCGGGTACATGCTACTCAATTCAATGGCGAAGAGGTGAAGTCGGATCGCATCCACGGCTGAGATTGATTCCGGAGCCAGAACCTGCACGACCGATAAACCTAAAGCACCCATCGGAATGAGTTATCCGGTGATCGATCTGACGGTTGAAGATCAGAGTGAATCAAATCAACGGCTAATATGATTTCCGGAGGGTGAACTAGCGCGGTAGATAATTTCGAAGTGCCCAACGGAATTTGGTACGTGGCATATGATCCGACGGTGGAAAGTCAAAGGCGTATCACATCAATGGCTAAGGATGATTCCGGGGATCAAAGTTGAATGACGGTTAAAGTGACGGAGCCCAGCGGAATTAGGTACGTGTCACCCGATCCAACGGCTCATGATAAAAGGCGATTTCATTGACGGTGGGAGATCATTCCGGGATGGAGACTGGCACGTCGTTTATCGCCAAGGCGCCTGGCGGAACGGGGTACGTGGCACGCGATCCGAAGGCCAGAAATTAAAGAGAAATCAGATCTAGGGTCTTAAATGAAGCCGGAACATAGAAGTGCACGGCAGTTAAGAATAAGGGGTGATTGCGGAAAATAAATGCTGTCTACGTGGTGGATTGTGTGGTCCTATAAAGGCAGGGTTGACCTCTACAATGATTATTTTATTTGCTCGGGACCCGGGGAAAAGGACTTGGCGATTTGGGAGCTTCCATTTGTCAGTTTCCAGGCATGCTCCGGGCACACGCCTCCACAGTAAGCCAGGTAGGAGTTAAACCCTGTAACTCCTTCGTCCAATTACCATTTTAAATTAAGCAATGGACCAAGGGAGAGAGATTCGAGTGTCTAGTCAGGTCGTGGATGATAGAGAGGAATTTTTAGTAGACAGACACAGGGGCGTGTGTGACCCCTTCCTATCCACAGGGAGCGTGTCCGGCAACAAAGAGAAATTGTGGTCTTATTACTCACAGGGGAATGACGTTCTGAATGTATGCAAGTATTTTTTGTACCATTTCGCCCTCGAGCAAACCCTCCACTTCCTGGAATTTGCAGAGTGGTGTGCGGTGAACTATTCTCCCTCTCAGAGGATTATTGTGAGTTGGTCCGCGTCCAAAATACTGTGTAAAATTGAAGCTTCAGTCGTCAGAGAAAACCTTAGTCTGCCCAAAAATTACCCTGTAAATCGTGAGTCTGTAAATGAATCTATCCTTGCTGAGTTTTTCAAAAATTGTGAAAGTGAAAGTCACTGTCAATTCTTGTCAAGTATCCTGAAGGAAGGTCAGTCCCTTGAAGGTCTTTTCTTGCCTTACCCCCTGCACATTTTTAGGAATGAATTGCAATTGGTAATGTCTCTGGTCTGTCAAGTGTTAGGTCTAGATGTCGATTGTCATATAGGTGATGTAATCCTGGGTTTCTTATTAAGAATAAATTCTTTAAGCCCTGAGTCCCAGTCAGTCCCTGTGCTTAATTTAGATGAATACCTTGCCGAAGCAATCCACCTTCAGTTGACTGAGTTTCCCAAGGTCCAATTCTTTAGGTTTCAAACATACTTGCTTAACATGCTATTATGCTCTAATGTTACTGAATTGAAATTCTTAAGTACTCTATGCTCTTCTGATTTGCCCAAGCAAATCAACATGTTCGAATTTGCTAATTCGATCATGTCCGAAATGTACAAAATGTTATTTGATGAGGACCTGCCCCGTGTCCTGGACGAGATGAGATGCCTAATGCAGTCGCCACCCGAAGATTGGGTGGGTGACTGGTTCCTATGCAGAGGTTACACAGTGTTAAGAGTATATGGTTTTACTGGTTAGCCTTATAGGCTACCCTCCTTCTTGACCCCAAGGATTTTCGCACTAGAGTTCATGAGGCAGAGATTGCTGTCTGAGGAAGAGCACTTTGGTGCTTTCAAGAAATCTTCAAACATTAAATTTCCACTTAAAGTCGGCCCTTTCATTTTTAAGGGTAAAGGCGCCCTGGCTTTTATAGAAAAGTTGTTAGAGAATATGGATTTCATAAAATATGTAAATATGAATTACGACCCCCACCATGTGATCTCATTGAGAAAATAGGCAAACAAGAATAAACCATTTGAGCATCAGGCTATTGAGGGATTAGCTGAAATGGCCAATTTGCTGTAGTGTACTGACAGGTCAAATTCTGATGAAGAGACACATACCATACCGGTCACCGCGACCAAAATAACAGAAGGTGCTGGTATTGTGGTCAAGAGGAGTTGGTCTGAAGCCGAGAGTATGGATGTAGATGAGGAGGGGCCCCATAAAAGGGCAAAGTTGCTTGAAAGTGGTGAAATTGTAGATGAGGAAGTTTCTGATGGTTCCAAAAGGGTTGCCCTAGTTCCCATGAAAGCGGTGCAAGTAAGTCAATTCTGTTTTGAAAATGTGGAGGGTGATGTAGACAGTTCGGAATCATGCCACGTGTTCAAGTCAAAGGAAGAGCTCAAAACTAGCTACATGGAGAAGAGGAAACAGTCTATGGAGAAAATGAGAAATTTGATCCCGAAGGTGAGAAGTTTGTACAGTTCGAAAACCTCTCTGGTCTCTGTTAGAGATGCTGAGAGGAATAATTTTAAAATGGCTATGGTAAGCGACAAGAGGATGTCTGAAATGGAGATCCGGTTAGACAAAATCAGCACTCCGGATAAAATTCAATTTCATAAACAGACCAGCGATATCATCTACTCAGACTTACTACAAGCCATGGTGAGGATTAATAAATTGCAAGTTTTGATAGACAAATTGGAAGTTCAATTAAAACATGAGAGAGTGGAAAATAAAGCAAATGTTGTTCAGATTAGGAAGCTGCAGACAGACATTGCTAGTTCCGACAGTACCCAGGCAGTCAAGAGGTTGTTAGAGGAAAAGGATAATGCACTCCAAGTCCTGAAGAAGAAACTGAAGATCCCAGGTGCTGAACATGTTCAGTCATCTGAGTTGCTAGCTCTCCAAGAAGAGAAGGATAAAGTCCATCAAGAGATGATGGAATACAAAGGAAGAGCCGGAGAGCTACATGAAGAAAAAGAGAAGTGGGAAGCCGAAAGGGAGCAACTGTTATCCCAAATCTCTTTGATGAAAAAAGATCAGAATGAAGAGAAGGAGATTATGGAAGAGCTGATGAGCCAGACTCCCACCGGCAAGGACCTGTCTATTGTAAATATCCAGAAGCCATTAGATGATTTCTCTACTGATGATTTATTGGTGCCAATGTCCCAGGTGAGTTTGAAAGAAGAAGCAATCAAAGATTTGAAAGCAGAGAATGAAAAGATGAAAGCTGAATTGGCCAAAGTAAATGAAAGCAAAAAGCAAATACTGCAGGATAGGAATCAATTACAAAAGAAATTTAATGAGCTAAAGGAAAAATGCATTGGGAAGGGCCCCCTTCAGGGGGCAAAACACATCATTTGGGATACCCAATGTATAGAGATTACCAAGTTCCGGCACTACCTAAATTTTATTGATGATTTGAATATAATGATAAATTCGGCTCACCAGAGATTAAAACTGGTAAACGAACATATGGAGAAAATACCTCTTGCTACAGCTCAGAACACACTAAATTTCCTAAATTCACTGTCATATCAGAAGTTGCATGAATTGGGCATAAAGGACAGAGTATCAATAGTGATGTGGGCAAAGAGAATCATCCATAAGCATCACTTAATCAAAACGGTCCAAGATAAATCAGAATGATTGTTGCTGTAGGTTAATAATTTTAAACAAGAGTTTAAAGAGCTGTTCGAGGACAGACTGCCTTCTTTCTGGGATGGAGAAGGGTGCATGTTCTCACAGGAACATTATCATAACCTGCTTGTTCAGTGCCGCATGGACCACTCCAAATTCAATGATTTGGAGAAAAGCCTGACAGGGAAGACCATTGTGGATATGCTGACAGAAGATTTCGAGATTCTGCAAAAGTTCGCTATCATCTGGAGCAGATTACCCAGAAAGTCCTATGAAGCATATATGGAGCTCGAAGTAGCCATTCAGGAAATGACGGAGTGTGACACCCCAAGTTCAGAGCAGTGGAAAGAAGTGGAGCGGTTCGGAAAAACAAAGTATATTCTCCATCCCTAGGAACAGGTGTCATGCAACTGAAGAGCTGATGGGGCAAAGGCATGAAGCTGATGGGGCAAAGACGTGGAGCTGATGGGCGAAAATTTGTTATCAAGTGGATTTGTACTTTATGATATGTTAGGATTGGAGTTGTAACAAACTTCCTAGGGGTTAGGAATTCAGTTACAAACTCTAAATTAAGCCGATCATTCTGTTATTGATCTTCTTGTTGGAGCACCGATCATTTTATGTATAAATATGCATCTTTTTTAAGAGATGGGGGTTGGAACCCATCGGGTGGTGAATAGTTTTGGAGAACATATCTGTTTTTTGAAATAACAAAGTGAATGCATGAGAGTTTTGTCAGAGATTCATGTGTCGTTGATATTACAGTCTGTGCCTCTTTCTTTATGTGATTGTATTTCCCCTGTGTAACACTCCATTTTGTTTCTTCCTCGTATCTGGAATATAGCGTTAGATGATTGGAATTCATGTGTTTATGCTCTGGTCATCATTTCAGATATTATATGATTTTTTCTGCTAAAGTTGATATAGAACTCATCCTTGTTGATGCTCTGTATTAATGGGTTGTTTCTTCATCTCCTCTGTTCCACCTGAATCAATTTGAATGACTGTGATGATGTGATTACCTTGCCTTTGATAAATATCATGTATATGTCTTTGTGGTATCTTTATATTGTATATGACTCCATGCCCAATGGTTATGTAATTGTTTAAGCCAAATACATAAATCTTTGAATGTTATTTTATGTCTGGTCTTGTTAAATCTGGTCCTGTTAAATCTTTATTGAGAGATCCCTCTCTGGAAGAAAATACCAGTTTCTTCCTAAAGTGGTTTTGCTGTTACCTTGGAGTTTACCTTTTACAACCTGGGTACATTCTGAGTGCTAACAAACTGGCGCCGTTGCCGGGGACGAAAGTGCTTATTTGCCCTGGGAGAACGACAAAGATTAAGAAAGATTTCTGTGGGCAAACGGGAATTTCAAAAAGAAAAGAAGGTTGGATATTTGCCCTGGCGACTTCATTGTGAAATTGTTTCAGAATTCAAGAACGACATTCTGGCTTCAAGAAGACATACACGAGGTAATTCTGATACCGAAATCCTGAAAAGTTTTGAGGATCCAGAAAAGTTGTTTAAGAGAAAAAATAAAGAGAAGTTAGATTTTCCTTTGTTCGGCCCATCATCATCACCAGATTCTCATATTAACCCAGCATGGGAAGTCAATACTGCGCAGACCCTGTTGAGAACTAGATCTGAACCCGACCTACAAATACTGAGTTCATTCCTTGTAGGTTGAAAGCTAGATCTGAATCCGACCTCAAAAATACTGAGATCCATCCTCACACGTTAGAATCCTACCTGTTGGATTCCCTCTGGAAGGACCTCCAACAAGCACCTAAAGCTGAAAAAACCGCCTCCGAACATTCTCAAAGTATTTCAGTTCCTGTGAACCCATCCAGACCAATGGCCGCTAAATTTGCTCCCTTGCGTTTGCCGGCTGTATTACATGATCTCCCCCAAAATTATTCTCAGAGAATTTCTTTATTTGATGGGGAAGGTGATATAAATGCAAAACAACATGTTGCCAAGTTTGAAGATTTCATTGACTTGGAATAAGTTGACTATCCTGATGTCAAACTACGGTTATTTGCCCAAAGTTTGTCTGGGGAGGCAAAGAAGTGGTTTAAAGACTTGGCTAATGGATCTATAGCAAATTTTCAGGCCTTTCAAAACGCTTTTCTGGACAGTTGGGACGATAAATAGAACCCTCTGTAGCTTTTATCTCAGTACAATAGTCTCAAAAAGGGCGGTTTTGAGTCTGTTCATGAATTTTCAAGTAGATTCATGAGGGCTTACAACTCGATTCCGGAAGATATAAAACCTTCCCCTGTAGCTGCTAAACTGCATTATGCTGGAGCTTTTGATAATGATTTTGCATTTTCATTGCGGGAAAGGAAACCAGCAACTCTTGCTGCCATGTTTACTGATGCCCTAGAAGTGGAAGCTAACATGATGGCTAGTGGGAAGATGAAACATAGAGACATGGACAAGAGGAGAAGGGAAGAAAATATGCCTTCTACTTCATCTTCTTCCGCTGATGTTAAATTTGAGATGATGTTGAAGACTATGGAAAAGTTGATGGATAGGTTAACCATAGATACTAGGCCCTTCAACAGGGAGCAAGGGGAGCCCCAAATCAGGAATCCAAATTTCAGAAGGCCAAATCCCCCTGTTCCTCCCCAGAATAGACAGAGAAATCCTAGAAACCAAGAAGAACAGCCTATCCGTCCACCTTTCCCTGAAAATTATGTTGGTGAGGAAGAAGATCCACCTGAAAATGAGATTCATCTGTTTGGAGAACAGGATTCAGAGATATATCTTACTGAAGAAGAGCATAATATGTTTGCGCAGGAAGGTACAAATGAAGAATTTGAAAATGAGCTATATCAGAGAGATTATTTACATGCAATGGATGATGTGCAAAGGAAAATGAGACTGAGGAATAGGGATGTCCCCATAAATAAAGGGAAGGCAAACCCAAATCAGCCTTCCTCTAGTTCTTTAAATGGAGAAAAGGGGAAAGGACTACAAAAATAACCCTCTGTGAGCAAAGAGGTTGAAAATGATGTACAAAGGGAAAAAAGAATAAAGAAGGGGACTCCGATTGATGTGGAAAACATTGGTGCTGGTTTTAACTTACAAAACGAGCTTTCAAAACTAAAAATCTCTGTTCCATTTAATGAATTATTGAGAAACACTGAATACAGAGATACTATGACCAAAATGATCAAAAATCAAGGAGAATGGCAGTCAGACATTTTAGAATTGAATGATGATAATCCTGCTATTTAATTTGGGCCAAGAGCTGAAAATTTAGAAGGTGAAGAGGTTCCTCCTTTCTGCTTAAGTCTAAATGTGCATGACAAAGTGGTCCACAATGCTATGTTGGATTCAGGGGCATCCCATAATCTAATGCCTAAAGGAGTCGTGGAAATTCTGGGACTAGAAGTGACTAGACCATATAAGGATTTATACTCATTTGATTCTAAGAGAGTAAAATGCCTTGGTTTGATTAAAGACATGGTGGTGACCCTAAATAAATTGCCATCTAAAACTATAGTCATGGACGTGGTTGTAGCAGATATTCCACCCAAATTTGGGGTATTGCTGTCAAGATCTTGGACCTCCAAGCTGAAAGGTAGTTTACAGATGGACATGTCATATGCAACGATTCCTGTTCCAGATGGGAGCAGAAGGTTATATAGTGAAAAAAGAACTCCCTATGTGGTTAGCAATAAAGATAAACCTGAAATCCACCACATATACGCTGTTGATACTGATTTGGGGTCTTCCATTTTCTTTAATGAGGCTGTCCCACATGAGGAAGAAAAGACATTGCAGGAGAAGTCTCAGGAAAATGATGAAAAATAAGTTTTAGAACAGGGAGCTTTGGAAGCAAAGCACAAAAAAGAAGGCCAATGGATCATGTATTTTGATGGATCTGTTGCAAAGGTTGGTGCTAGGGTTGGTGTATACATAATTTCTCCTATTCATGATTTCAAAGCTTTATCATACAAATTGCTATTTGAATGCACAAATAATGTAGCAGAGTATGAGGCTTTGTTATTAGGATTACATGCTTTGAAAGATTTAGGGGCTCAGAGAGTCAGGATCTTGGGAGATTCTGAGTTGGTGATAAACCAGGTAAATGAGAGTTATCAAGCCAGGAATCCTCAGATGAGGGCTTACAGAAATGAAGTATGGGATATGATTGGTAATTTCTTCACAGAGCATACAATTCAGGTTGTTCCCAGGGTTGACAATTTGGTGGTTGATTCTTTAGCAGTATCTGCTGGAAGATTTGAGACCCCAATGACTAGTCAAAAAGAATACCAGGCGGAGATTTTGAACAGACCTTCTATCCCTGACAATTCCAAATATTGGCAGGTGTTTGAAGATGATATGCAGATCCGAAGATTTCTAGAGTTATCAGGGGAATTTGTAAATACTCATTTTGACAATGAAAATGATGACGATGGGACCCTTGGAGATGATGAAGAAATTGAAACAGAAGGAGAAGATGCTGAGAAGTTAAAGAAAACCTTAGGAGGTAAGGATATCATCCAGCTGAAAAATAATTTCATACCAAGGGGCCTGATCCCTTTAGAAAGGCTCTTTGATCAAAATGATGTTGCCAAGAACCCCAAAGTGAAACCTGTTGGTGATGCCATTGAAGATAGAAATATTGGCACTAAGGAGAATCCTAAAATCATAAAATTATCCAAGAAGCTACTAGAAAGAGAGAAAGAGGAGTATGTAAAGTTGATGAAAAAATATACAGATGTGTTTGCTTGGAGTTATGAAGACCTCAAAGAATATGATACATCTATCATACAGCACACTATTCTTATAAAGCCTGGGGAGAAGCCTTTTAAATAGAAACTCAGGAGGATCAATCCTAAACTGCTCCCTGTCATTGAGAAGGAAATAAAGAAGTTATTTGATGCCAAGATCATTGTAACACTCAGATTTTCTAAATGGGTTGCAAATTTGGTCCCTCTCAGAAAGAAGAATGGAGAGATAAGACTATGCATAGATTTCCGCAATTTGAATAAGGTCTCCATGAAAGACAACTATCCTCTACCCAAGATGGATCATATACTGCAACAAATGGTGGGAGCTGAAAGGATTTCGATGCTGGATGGTTTTTTCGGGTATAATCAGATCAAAGTGCTGCCAGAAGATCAGGAGAAAACTGCCTTCACTACACCATGGGGGACTTTCATGTATGCTAAGATGCCTTTTGGTTTGATGAATGCAGGCGCCACTTTCCATCGAGCTATGGACATTGCCTTTGCAGGAGAAATTGGAAGTTTCGTGGTAATTTATATGGACGATATCACAGTCTACTCAAAGTCTGACAGAGACCATCTGCATCATCTGGAGAAGGTCTTCATGAAGTGTAGGAGGTATGGCATATATTTGAACCCTAAGAAGTCTAATTTTGCACTAGAAGAAGGAAAGCTGCTAGGCCACATAATATCCAAAGATGGCATAAAGATTGACCCTGAAAGAGTAAGTGCAACTCTAAGGGTAGGAGAACCAAGAAGCAAAAAGGAGATACAATCATTTCTGGGACAGGTAAATTTCTTGAGGAGATTTGTACCAAGCTTTGCTGAGATTTTGATGAATATTACGAATATGTTGAAGAAAGGTCATGAAATAAAGTGGAGTACAGAAGCTAAGGAGTCATTTTGGGAAATCAAGAAAGCAATTTCGGAAGCTCATGTTTTGATAAGTCCATATTTCACCAAGGATTTTTCAGTATTCTCATATGCTTCGGAACATACCATAGCAGCAGTATTATTGCAGAAAAATGATGAAAATTTGGAACAACCCATAGCCTTTTTCAGTAAAATGCTACGGGATGGGGAATTGAAATATGACATCATGGAAAAGCAAGCTTATGCTTTAATTAAAGCATTAAAGGATTTCAGAGTATATATTTTGCATTCCCATGTAATTGCACATGTTCCAACCGCGGCAGTAAAAGCAATTTTGACTCAACCAGACCCTGAAGGCAGGAGGGCAAGATGGATAGCTACATTATTGGAGTATGATATAGAAATAAAACCCACGAAGCTGGTTAAAGGGCAAGGGTTAGCAAAGATGATGACAAACTGAAATTGTGAATCTTTACAGATCAATTTTTTGACTCACCAGTCCGATCAGTTGGACACAGAGATAGAAGTGATGGCTGATTTTGTGGCCTCTCCATGGTATTCTGGTATTGTATATGTCCTCTGAAATTTGCAAGCACCAGAGGGATTAAGTAAATCAAGAGCAATATCTGTAAAGTTGAAGTCAGCTAAATTCTGTATCATAAATAAATATCTTTATTGGAAAGATCCCGGAGGAGTTCTACTAAATTGTCTATTGGAGGATGAAGCCCAGCAAGTTACCAAATAATTTCACAAAGGAGACTGTGGGGGACATCATTCTTGGAAGGTGACTGCAAAAAAAATCCTGAGAGCTGGTTATTATTGGCCTACATTATTCTCAGAAGTATATAAAGAAATCAGCAAATGTCATCAATGACAAATTTTCGACGGTAAGAGAAAGGTACTGTCTCTCCCTCTGAATCCAATAACAGTTGAAGCTCCTTTCCAGCAATGGGGTTTGGATTTCATTGGTGAAATAAACCCCAACTCATCAGGTCAGCACAGGTGGATCTTGACAGCTACAGACTATTTTACTAAATGGATAGAAGCAATTCCTACCAGGAGGGCCACTGAGAATGTGATCATGGAGTTTCTTGAAGAAAATATATTGGCTCGGTTCGGGTGTCCAAAGAGGATAGTAACAGATAATGCCGCTGCTTTCAAATCTAGGAAGATGATGAACTTTTGTCATAAGTATCATATAAGCCTCAATCACTCAACTGCATATTATCCTCAAGGAAATGGATTAGCTGAATCTTCAAATAAAATCCTAGTGAGGATCATAAAAAAGTTGTTGGAAGATAATAAGAGGTCCTGGCACACCAAACTAAAATATTCTCTATGGGCTGATAGGATTAGTACCAAAAGAGCAATCGGCATGTCTCCATTCCAACTGGTATATGGTGCTGAAGTAATTTTTCCAACATCATTAGGGGTACCAGTTATGAGATATTTCCAGGATCAGCAAGAAGAACCAAATCACATACAACAAAGGATAAATCAGATCATTGAGCTAGAAGAACGAAGAAGTACGGCTTATAATAAAGTGCAGTCACATCAAGAGAAAATGAAGAATACTTTTGACAGAAGAATCAAGGAAGAGCAGTTTCAGATTGGTGACCTGGTTTTGAAGTGGGATGCTCCTAATGAAGACAAGCATGGAAAGTTTGACCCTGTGTGGGTAGGACCTTATGTTGTTGCTGGATACAAAGGACAAAATGCATTTTTGCTGGAATATACAAATGGGGTTCTTCTGGAGAGTAACCCTATAAATGGAAGATATCTGAAGCATTACCTGTCTTGAGGGGGAAGGTAAGATTTGTATCATAGAATTGTACATATTTATTTCCCTTTACAAATAAATATGGGTGGTAAGCCGAGTGTATTTGAAAGCTCGCAGTGAAAGCTCTAAAGTTCAGGAGGCATACCACTCCTTTTCTAAAAATATATAAAAATGATATATTTACAAAAGAAAAAGATGGGTTTTTGAGAAGTTATTACGCAAAATCAAAAGCAGGCACCTGGTCTACGAGTTCTTTGATACCTCGCAGGGAGGATATCATCCCCAGATGGAGCCAGCTGTTAACACCATTAGTTATCAAAGGGGATGAAAAACCATGTTGGAGGAGAAACAACAAGTGTTTGCCAAACTTTGGTTAAAGGATATATTGGAAAAATGGGACTATAGGCAAAAAGGCGATTAGGTCATCGAAGATCCTAAGCTGTGATGGAGGAAGGAAGAAAATCAATGGCTGATATTCTCTCCGCTCCTCAGAGATGTAGGGAAGATAAAGGTTTGGTCTGGGAGCTTGTCGGGCACACAGATCAGCGGCCATCAAGTTGTTTCGCGTAGATCCATGGCCTATATCCAATCCACTTCGTGAAGTTGCATCCTGGTTAAAACGACACAATCTGGCGGAATCGGGTACATGCTACTCAATTCAATGGCGAAGAGGTGAAGTCGGATTGCATCCACGGTTGAGATTGATTCCGGAGCCAAAACCTGCACGACCGATAAACCTAAAGCGCCCAGCGGAATGAGTTATCTGGTGATCGATCTGACAGTTAAAGATCAGAGTGAATCAAATCAACGGCTGATATGATTTTCGGAGGGTGAACCAGCGCGGTGGATAATTCCAAAGTGCCCAGTGGAATTTGGTACGTGGCATATGATCCGATGGTGGAAAGTCAAAGGCGTATCACATCAATGGCTAAGGATGATTCCGGGGATCAAAGCTGAACGACGGTTAAAGTGACGGAGCCCAACGGAATTAGGTACGTGTCACCCGATCCAACGGCTCATGATAAAAGGTGATTTCATCGACGGTGGGAGATCATTACGGGATGGAGACTGGCACGTCGTTTATCGCCAAGGCGCCTGGTGGAACGGGGTACGTGGCACGCGATCCGAAGGCCAGAAATTAAAGAGAAATCAGATCTAGGGTATTAAATGAAGCCGGAACATAGAAGTGCACGGCAGTTAAGAATAAGGGGTGGTTGCGGAAAATAAATGCTGTCTACGTGGCGGATTGTGTGGTCCTATAAAGGCAGGGTTGACCTCTCCAATGATTATTTTATTTGCTCGGGACCCGGAGAAAAGGAATTGGCGATTTGGGAGCTTCCATTTGTCAGTTTCCAGGCACGCTCCGGGCACACACCTCCACAGTAAGCCAGGTAGGAGTTAAACCCTGTAACTCCTTCGTCCAATTACCATTTTAAATTAAGCAATGGACCAAGGGAGAGAGATTTGAGTGTCTGGTCAGGTCGTGGATGACAGAGAGGAATTTTTAGTAGACAGACACAGGGGCGTGTGCGACCCCTTCCTATCCACATGGAGCGTGTCCGGCAGCAAAGAGAAATTGTGGTCTTATTACTCACAGGGGAATGACGTTCTGAATGTATGCAAGTATTTTTTGTACCATTTCGCCCTGGAGCAAACCCTCCACTTCCCAAAATTTGCCGAGTGGTGTGCGGTGAACTATTCTCCCTCTCAGAGGATTATTGTGAGTCGGTCCGTGTCCAAAATACTGTGTAAAATTGATGCTTCAGTCGTCAGAGAAAACTTTTAGTCTGCCCGAAAATTACCCTGTAAATCATGAATCTGTAAATGAATCTATCCTTGCTGAGTTTTTCAAAAATTGTGAAAGTCAAAGTCGTTGTCAATTCTTGTCAATTATCCTGAAGGAAGGTCAGTCCCTTGAAGGTCTTTTCTTGCCTTACCCCCTGCACATTTTTAGGAATGAAGTGCAATTGGTAATGTCTCTGGTCTGTCAAGTGTTAGGTCTAGATGTCGATTGTCATATAGGTTATGTCATCCTGGGTTTCTTATTAAGAATAAATTCTTTAAGCCCTGAGTCCCAGTCAGTCCCTGTGCTTAATTTAGATGAATACCTTGCCGAAGCGATCCACCTTCAATTGACTGAGTTTCCCAAGGTCCAGTTCTTTAGGTTTCAAACATACTTGCTTAACATGCTATTATGCTCTAATGTTACTGAATTGAAATTCTTAAGTACTCTATGCTCTTCTGATTTGCCCAAGCAAATCAACATGTTCGAATTTGCTAATTCGATCATGTCCAAAATGTCCAAAATGTTATTTGATGAGGACCTGCCCCGTGTCCTGGACAAGATGAGATGCCTAATGCAGTCGTCACCCGAAGATCGGGTGGGTGACTGGTTCCTGTGCAGAGGTTACACAGTGTTAAGAGTATATGGTTTTACTGGTCAGCCTTATAGGCTACCCTCCTTCTTGACCCCAAGGATTTTCGCACTAGAGTTCATGAGGCAGAGATTGCTGTCTGAGGAAGAGCACTTTGGTGCTTTCAAGAAATCTTCAAACATTAAATTTCCACTTAAAGTTGGCCCTTTCATTTTTAAGGGTAAAGGCGCCCTGGATTTTATAGAAAAGTTGTTAGAGAATATGGATTTCATAAAAGATGTAAATATGAATTACGACCCCCACCATGTGATCTCATTGAGAAAACATGCAAACAAGAATAAACCATTTGAGCATCAAGCTATTGAGGGATTAGCTGAAATGGCCAATTTGCTGCAGTGTACTGACAGGTCAAATTCTAATGAAGAGACACATACCATACTGGTCACCGCGACCAAAATAACAGAAGGTGCTGGTATTGTGGTCAAGAGGAGTTGGTCTGAAGCCGAGAGTATGGATGTAGATGAGGAGGGGCCCCATAAAAGGGCAAAGCTGCTTGAAAGTGGTGAAATTTTAGATGAGGAAGTTTCTGATGGTTCCAAAAGGGTTGCCCTAGTTCCCATGAAAGCGGTGCAAGTAAGTCAATTCTCTTTTGAAAATGCGGAGGGTGATGTAGATAGTTCGGAATCATGCCACGTGTTCAAGTCAAAGGAAGAGCTCAAAACTAGCTACATGGAGAAGAGGAAACAGTCTATGGAGGAAACGAGAAATTTGATCCCGAAGGTGAGAAGTTTGTACAGTTCGAAAACCTCTCTGGTCTCTGCTGAGATGCTGAGAGGAATTCTTTTAAAATGGCTATGGTAAGCAACAAGAGGATGTCTGAAATGGAGATCCGGTTAGACAAAATCAGCACTCCGGATAAAATTCAACTTCATAAACAGACCAGCGATATCATCTACTCAGACTTACTACAAGCCATGGTGAGGATTAATAAATTGCAAGTTTTGATAGACAAATTGGAAGTTCAATTAAAACATGAGAGAGTGGAAAATAAAGCAAATGTTGTTCAGATTAGGAAGTTGCAAATAGACATTGCTAGTTTTGACAGTACCCAGGCAGTCAAGAGGTTGTTAGAGGAAAAGGATAATGCACTCCAGGTCCTGAAAAAGAAACTGAAGATCCCAGGTGCTGAACATGTTCAGTCATCTGAGTTGCTAGCTCTCCAAGAAGAGAAGGATAAAGTCCATCAAGAGATGATGGAATACAAAGGAAGAGCCGGAGAGCTACTGGAAGAAAAAGAGAAGTGGGAAGCCGAAACGGAGGAACTGTTATCCCAAATCTCCTTGATGAAAAAAGATCAAAATGAAGAGAAGGAGATTATGGAAGAGCTGATGAGCCAGACTCCCACCGGCGAGGACCTGTCTATTGTAAATATCCAGAAGCCATTAGATGATTTCTCTACTAATGATTTATTGGTGCCAATGTCCCAGGTGAGTTTGAAAGAAGAAGCAATCAAACATTTGAAAGCAGAGAATGAAAAGATGAAAGATGAATTGGCCAAAGTAAATGAAAGCAAAAATCAAATACTGTAGGACAGGAATCAATTACAGAAGAAATTTAATGAGCTAAAGGAAAAATGCATTGGGAAGGGCCCCCTTCAGGGGGCAAAACAAATCATTTGGGATACCCTGTGTATAGAGATTACCAAGTTCCGGTTTATTGATGATTTGAATATAATGATAAATTCGGCTCACCAGAGATTAAAACTGGTAAACGAACATATGGAGAAAAGACCTCTTGCTACAGCTCAAAACACACTAAATTTCCCAAATTCACTGTCATATCAGAAGTTGCACGAATTGGGCATAAAGGACAGAGTATCAATAGTGATGTGGGCAAAGAGAATCATCCATAAGCATCACTTAATCAAAACGGTCCAAGATAAATCAGAAGGATTGTTGCTGCAGGTTAATAATTTTAAACAGGAGTTTAAAGAGCTGTTCGAGGACGGACTGCCTTCTTTCTGGGATGGAGAAGGGCGCATGTTCTTACAGGAACATTATCATAACCTGCTTGTTCAGTGCCGCATGGACCACTCCAAATTCAATGATTTGGAGAAAATCCTGACAGGGAAGACCATTGTGGATATGCTCACAGGATATTTCTAGATTCTGCAGAAGTTCACCATCATCAGGAGCAGATTACCCATAAAGTCCTATGAAGCATATATGGAGCTCGAAGTAGCCATTCGGGAAATGATGGAGTGTGACACCCCAAGTTCAGAGCAGTGGAAAGCAGTGGAGCGGTTCGGAAAGACAAAGTATATTCTCCTTCCCTAGGAATAGGTGTCATGCAACTGAAGAGCTGATGGGGCAAAGGCGTGAAGCTGATGGGGCAAAGACGTGGAGCTGATGGGTGAAAGTTTGTTATCAAGTTGATTTGTACTTTATGATCTGTTAGGATTGGAGTTGTAACAAATTTCCTAGGGGTTAGGAATTCAGTTACAAACTCTAAATTAAGCCGATCATTCTGTTATTGATCTTCTTGTTGGAGCACCGATCATTTTATGTATAAATATGCATCTTTTTTAAGAGATGGGGGTTGGAACCCATCGGGTGGTGAATAATTTTGGAGAACATATCTGTTTTTTGAAATAATAAAGTGAATGCATGAGAGTTTTGTCAGAGATTCACGTGTCGTTGATATTACATTCTGTGCCTCTTTCTTTATGTGATTGTATTTTCCCTTTGTAACACTCCATTTTGTTTCTTCTTCGTATCTGGAATATAGCGTTAGATGATTGGAATTCATGTGTTTATGCTCTGGTCATCATTTAAGATATTATATGATTTTTTCTGCTAAAGTTGATATAGAACTCATCCTTTTTGATGCTTTGTATTAATGGGTTGTTTCTTCATCTCCTCTGTTCCACCTGAATCAATTTGAATGACTGTGATGATGTGATTACCTTGCCTTTGATAAATATCATGTATATGTCTTTGTGGTATCTTTATATTGTATATGACTCCATGCCCAATGGTTATGTGATTGTTTCAGCCAAATACATAAATCTTTGAATGTTATTTTATGTCTGGTCTTGTTAAATCTGGTCCTGTTAAATCTTTATTGAGAGATCCCTCTCTGGAAGAAAATACCAGTTTCTTCCTAAAGTGGTTTTGTTGTTACCTTGGAGTTTACCTTTTACAACCTGGGTACATTCTGAGTGCTAACAGTTACATTTAAAGTAATAAGTTAAATGATTTAATTTTGCATTTCCGTTAAGTTGATGAACAACTTATTTGAATTCGAAACAAGTTACCTTGCACACGGTGAATATATTGCTTTTGAGAATAGTTCTAGCCTAGCTTAGATTTCCTTCTAGGTATATCTGTTGTTTTGTAGACATACAATATCTTGTTTTCCTTCATAGGAAGTGTTAACACCTGTATTTAACAATGGGAGAAATAAGACCATAGTGGAGATAAGGTAATGTTGTTTAAATACTTTGGTTAAAGGATATAGTGCAAGGGTGGAATGAGAGGCAAAATATCAATCAATTTTCCAAAGAGCCCAGGCCGCGATGAAGGAAGGAATAAAATCAATGGTTGGTACTCCCCCCGCCCTTCGCAACATGCGAGGAAGATAAGACAGGTTCCGGCTTTTAACCAGCTGCACAGATCAAAGGTTATAAAGTGGTCCTGGGCAGATCCACGGTTCACATCAAATCCGCATTGTGAAGGCACGAGTTGGTTAAGAAAATGGAGTCTGGCGGAATCATGTATCCTTCTCTCAATCCGACGGCGGAGAGGCGAGGTCGGATCATATCGAGGGATGAGAGTGATTCCGGAATCGAAACCTGCACGGCGGATAAGCCCAAAAGGCCCAGTGGAATTTGTTATCCGATGACACATTCGACGGACGGAAATCAAAGCGGGATAGATCAATGGTTATTATAAGTTTCGGGGAGTGAAATTGCACGGGAGATAAGTCCCAGAATCCCAGCCGAATTGGGTAGACGTCGACAAATCTGACGGCTGATGAATGCTGGGCGATCACATCAACGGCTGAAAAAGATTCCGGAGCCCAAACTTGCACGTTGGATAAAGGGAAGGAGCCCAGCGGAATTTGATAGGCGGCAAGTGATCCAATGGATCGCCAATAAAGGTATATTAGATTGAGGGCTGTGGATGATTCCGGAGATTAAAGTTGCACGAGGGTTAAAGCCAGAAAGCCCAGCGGAATGTGGGACGTGGCGTTTGATCCAACGGTGAAAAATGGAGGATACGGCATAGCAACGGTTGTGAGCGTTTCCGGGGCACGAAGTTGCACGTTGGTTAATACCAGGGCGCCGGGCGGAACGGGATACGTAGCACCCGATCCAAAGGCCAGAAATTAAAGAAAAGCCAGATCTACGGTCGTGGATGAAACCAAAAAATAGAAGTGCACGGCAGTTAGAGATAAGTGGTGGTTGCGAAAGTTAATGCTGTCCACGTGGCGCATTGGGTGGTCCTATAAAGGCAGGGTTGACCTCTCCAATGATTATTTTATTTGCTCGGGACCCAGCGAAAAGGACCTGGCGATTTGGGAGCTTCCATTTGTCAGTACCAGCCACGTTCCGAACACGCGCCTCCATAGTAAACCAGGTAGGACTTTAATCCTGTAACTCCTTCGTCCAATTACTGTTATAAATTAAGAAATGGACCAAAGGAGTGAGGTTAGTGTGTCTGGTCGGGTCGCGGATGACAGAGAGGAATTTTTAATAGACAGACACAGGGGCGTCTGCGACCCCTTCCTGTCCACAGGGAGCGTGTCCGGTAGCAAAGAGAAGTTGTGGTCTTATTTTTCACAAGGGAATGACGTTATGAATGTATGCAAGTCCTTTTTGTACCATTTCGCCCTTGAGAAAACCCTCCACTTCCCTGAATTTGCCGAATGGTGCACGGTGAACTATTCTCCCTCTCAGAGGATCATTGTGAGTAGGTCCGCGTCGAAAATACTGTGTAAAATTGATGCTGCGGTCGTCAGAGAAAACCTTAGTCTGCCCGAAAGCTACGCTGTAAATCGTGAGTCTGTAAATGAATCAGTCCTTGCCGAGTTTTTCAAAAATTGTGAAGGTGAAATTCGCTCTCAATTCCTGTCAAGTATCTTGAAGGAAGGTCAGTCTCTCGAAAGTCTTTTCTCACCTTACCCCTTGCACGTTTTTAGAACTGAGGTGCAACTGGTAATGTCTTTGGTCTGTCAAGTGTTAGGTCTAGATGGTGATTGTCATATAGGTGATGTTATCCTTGGTTTCTTGTTAAAAATAAACTCTTTAAGTTCTGAGTCCCAGTCATTCCCCGTGCTTAATTTAGATGAGTACCTCACCGAAGCGATCCACCTCCAGTTGACTGAATTTCCCAAGGTCCAGTTCTTTAGGTTTCAAACATACTTGCTAAACATGTTATTATGTTCTAATGTTACTGAATTAAAGTTCTTAAGTGCTTTATGTTCTTCTAATTTGCCCAAGCAAATCAACATGGTCGAATTTGCCAATTCAATCATGTCCGAAATATACAGGATGTTATTTGATGAGGACATGCCCCGTGTCCTGGACGAAATGAGATGTCTAATGCAGTCGTCACCCGAAGATCGGGTGGGGGACTGGTTTCTGTACATAGGTTACATAGTGTTAAGAATATATGGCTTTACTGGTCAGCCTTATAGGCTACCATCCTTCTTGACCCCAAGGATTTTCGCATTGGAGTTCATGAGGCAGAGATTGTTGTCTGAGGAGGAGCACTTTGGTGCTTTCAGAAAATCTTTGAATATTAAATTTCCATTTAAAGTCGGCCCTTTCATTTTTAAAGGTAAAGGTGCCCTGGAATTTATAGAAAGGTTGTTGGAGAATATGGATTTCATAAAAGATGTAAATATGAACTACGACCCCCACCAGGTGATCTCATTGAGAAAACAGGCGAACAGGAATAAACCATTTGAGCATCAGGCTATTGAGGGACTGGCTGAAATGGCCAATTTGCTACAATGTACTGACAGGTCAAAGTCTGATGAAGAGACAGCAGCCCAAATAACAGAAGGTGCTGGTATTTTGGTCAAGAGGAGTTTGTCTAAAACTGAGAGCATGGACGTAGACGAGGAAGGCCCCCATAAAATGACAAAAATGCTGCAAAGTGGTGAAATTATAGATGAGGAGGTTTCTGATGGTTCCAAAAGAGGTGCCCTAGTTCTCCTGAAAGCGGTGTAGATAAGCCAAGTCTCTTTTAAAAATCCGGAAGGTGATGTAGACAGTTCGGAATTGTGCCACGTGTTTAAGTCGAAGGAAGACCTAAAAGCCAGTTACATGGAGAAGAGGAAACAGTCTATGGAGGAAACGAGAAATTTGCTCCCGAAGGTTAGAAGTTTGTACAGTTCGAAAAAATCTCTGGTCTCTGCTAGAGATGCTGAGAGGAATACTTTTAGAATGGCTATGGTAAGTGACAGGAAAATGTCTGAAATAGAGATCCAGTTAGACAAAATCAGCACTCCGGACAAAATTCAACTCCACAAATAGACAAGCGATATCATCTACTCAGACTTACTTCAAGCCATGGTGAAGATCAATAAATTGGAAATCTTGATAGACAAATTGGAAATCCAGTTGAAACATGAGAAAGTAGAAAATAAAGCAAATGTTGTCCAGATTAAGAAGCTGCAGACAGACATTGCTAGTTCAGACAGTACACAGGCACTCAAGAGATTGTTAGACGAAAAGGATAATGCACTCCAAGTCCTGAAGAAGAAACTGAAGATCCCAGGTACTGAACATGTTCAGTCATCTGAGTTGCTAGCCCTCCAAGAAGAAAAGGATAAATTCCATCAAGAGATGATGGAATACAAAGGAAGAGCCGGAGAGCTACAGGAGGAAAAAGAGAAGTGGGAAGCCGAAAGGGAGGAACTGTTATCCCAAATCTCCTTGATGAAAAAAGATCAGAATGAAGAGAAGGAGATTATGGAAGAGTTGATGAGCCAAACTCCCACTGGTGAGGACTTGTCTATTGTAAATATACAGAAGCCTTTAGATGATTTCTCTACTGATGATTTGTTAGTACCAATGTCCCAGGTGAGTTTGAAGGAAGAAGCAATCAAGGATTTGAAAGTAGAGAATGAGAAGATGAAAGCTGAATTGGCTAGAGTAAGTGAAAGCAAAAAACAGATCTTGCAAGACAGGAATCAATTACAGAAAAAGCTCGATGAGCTAAAAGAAAAATGCATTGGGAAAGGCCCTCTTCAGGGGGCGAAACATATCATTTGGGATACCCTGACTATAGAGATTACCAAGTTCCGACACTACCTGAATTTTATTGATGATTTGAGTATACTGACAGATTCGGCTCAACAAAAACTGAAACTGGTAAATGAAAACATGGCAAAAAGACCCCTCACTACAGCTCAGAATGCATTAAATTTTCTGAATTCACTGACATACCAGAAGTTGCACGACATGGGCATAAAGGACATAATCTCAACAGTGCTGTGGGCGAAGAAGATCATCCACAAACACCATTTAAAGAAGACTATCCAAGACAAGTCAGAAGAATTGCTTGCGCAGGTCAATAAGTTCAAACAAGAGTTTAAAGAGTTGTTCGAAGATGGATTGCCGTCCTTCTGGGACGAAGAGGGTCGGATGCTCCCGCCGGAACATTATCATCACCTGCTTGTCCGGGCTCGCATGGACCACTCAAAATTTAATAACTTGGAGAAGAGCCTGACAGGACAAACCATTGTGAACATGTTGACGGAAGACTTCGAAATCCTGCAGAAGTTTACAATCATCAAAGCCAGATCGCCCAAGAAATCTTATGAAGCATTTATGGAGCTCGAGGTAGTAATTCAGGAGATGATGGAGTGTGACACCCCAAGTTCAGAGCAGTGGAAAGCTATAGAGCGGTTTGGGAAAACAAAGTATATTCTTCCCCCCTAGGAACATGTGTCAGGTACTGAATGGTTGATGGGGCAAAGACATGGAGATGATGGGGCAAAGACGTGGAGCTGATGGGGCAGAGACGTGGAACTATTGGGCGAAATTTTGTTATCCAGTTGATTTGTACTTTGTGATCTGTTAGGAATGGAGTTGTAACAACTTCCTAGTGGTGTAGGAATTCAGTTACAAACTCTAATTTACATCGATCATTCTGTTATTGATCTGCTGGGGGGCCGACTTATTGTTTTATCTATAAATTTGTATCTTTTTATGAGATGGGGGTTGGAACCCATCGGGTCGGGAATAATTTTGGAGAACATATTTGTTTTTGGAATGACAAAGTAAATGCATGAGAGTTTTGTCAGAGATTCATGTGTTGTGGATATTACAGTCTGTGCTTCTTTCGTTTATGTGATTGTACCTTCTTTGTGTAACACTCCATTTTGTTTCTTCCTGGTATCTGGAATATAGCGTTAGATGATCAGAATTCATGTATTTATGCTCTGGTTGTCATTTCAAATATTATATGAATTTTTCTGCTAAAGTTGATATAGAACTCATCCTTGTCGATGCTCTGTATTAATGGGTTGTTTCTGCATCTCTTCTGTTCCACCATAATCAATTTGAATGACTGTGATGATATGATTACCTTGCCTTTGATGAATATCATGTATATGTCTTTGTGGTATATTTGTATTGTATATGACTCCATGCCTAATGGTTATGTTATTGTTTCAGCCAAATACATAAATATGTGAATGTTATTTTAAATCTGGTCTTGTTAAATCTTTATTGAGAGATCCCTCTCTGGAAGAAAATACCAGTTTCTTCCTAAAGTGGTTTTGCTGTTACCTCGGAGTATACCTCTTACAACCTGGGTACATTTTGAGTGCTAACAGGAAGATTGGTCCTTTTGGATCAAAACCCACCAACTCAAAGAGTTCCAGTGGAGGCCGAATATCTGTGGGTGTTAACCACACCAAACAGCTCGAGGACAGGGTAATATTTGCGTAGGATTATCTAAAGCCTTTGGCTAGGTTTCATCCACTGTCATTTTCCTTGGACACCATTCCAACACCTACATAGCCGAGGCTTCAACAAATGGCACTAGAAGGACGACCATCAGACATGTAAGGTCATTTGAGCTATCTTAATCGGATTATCTTAAAATGGCTCAAGCTCAAAAATCTGTATATAGTTCCTTTTCTACTCATGAATTTGTATTTAGTTTTTTTTCTAGGCAAATTAGTTTTCATCTTCAAACGGATTTGTTGAAGCAACTGACAGAAGTAAAATTCTATGGCGAGGGAGAAATTTTAGCACAAGAACATTTTTTCAATTTACTTATAATTGTCTCATTAACAAAATTTTGGATCTAGATGTTTTGTATAGATTGTTAGCCTTCACATTCGAGGGACGGGTTAAAGAATGGTTTGTAAACTTGCCTTTTGCCTCTGTCAATTCCTTTGAACATTTTGTAGATCTTTTTACGCTTTCTTTTGGACATTATAACTTTGTTAGATTATGTAATGAATGGAAACAACTCACTATAAAGAAGGGTGAATCGTTAGAAGATTTTGCAATTAGAATTTTTAATCTCTATTGTAGATTCCCTTTAATAGATCATCCTATGATACATGAATGGTTTCTGCACAATAGTTCTCTTTTACATTAATCTAATCAATTAGTAGATGATAAATCTAAATCATATATTGATAATCATCCACCTCTTGCTTTAGATTTGCATGAAGAATCTAAGGATTTAAAAATGGCAGAAATGACTTCTTTTTCTTTCTTAGATATGGATAATAATCAATATGATGATTCAGATGAAATAAATGTTGATATGCCCATGTCTATTTCACATGAAATTCAAAGTCTAACTGATCATGAAGGAGATCATTTTTCTATAGAAGATTGTTCTAAAGTACAAGAGAATAGTTCTAATCATAATATTGAATCATCTTCTTCTAGCATAAGTAAAGAGCTTCAAGATTCTAATATTTATTATTCTGTTAATCCCTTAATAGATCTTGAATCAATTAATTGTTCTTAAACTTGTGATATGTTTTCCCAATTACCATTTTTTGACCTAAATGATTTTATAGGAGAACATATTTCATAAAATGATGATCTTGCATTACAAGGAAAAGAAAATTCTGATTTGAAACCTTTCATACATATCTCTTTTGAAGAGAAAATCCCTATTAAGGAATCTCGATCTGAAAATATTCTACAAAGAGATGAATTTCATGCACTTGTTTCATCTTCATATTTTTCTATGTACCTTGATCTATTTGATAACAATGGAATTCAATCTTATATTTCAGATTCTAATTCTACATTGTTAAGTCTTAAAGAGGTACAAGTTAATTATGAAATGCATGAAGAGGACCAAGAAGATGCTTATCCTTGTCATCAATCCAGGTCTTCTTGTCATTATTCTTTGTTGGAAATGAATACTATTTCTAATGATTATTTTAAGAATTCTTCCTTTTATGATTCATCATACAATGAAGAAACATTTTCTTCTTACAATCATTTCCTTGATGGAGAATATTCTTGCCATGATGTTAATGATACTAGTTCTATACTTATAACATCTCATATCTTTATCTCTTCTCAAGTAAATAACCAAAGGTAATTTGATCTCTTGGAGAATTTCCAATTTAATCAACCAATTTATGATGATTTTTACGACAATAAGTTAGAACAAATTGGATGTGATTTTGTTGATCTTATCCAAGAAAACGTTCCTAAGGAGATAATTTCTCAATTTAACACCCCGGTTTTGACCCCGTTGCATTAAATGTACATGATGTATATATTGTAATGAATCGTGGTGTGGAGCTAAAGGCAAAAGCCCCACCATCAATTTAGTTGTGTTATGTTTCGGCGAACGGAATCGTTGCCGATGGTCTATCGTGGTACACAGCATATATTAAGTTTTGTCATCATGTAAATATGCATCTTTAATTAAATGAACCCAACTAGCTATGTCAATGCAACCATATTGAAAAGGGCATGATTATCCCAAGGATAAGGGGGGGAATTGTTAAAATTTGAACCAATGGAAAAAAAAGCCATGTGTCAACCACCCATTCAAAACTGCTGATGTTAGTTGAGGGCAGTTATTGCTGGGAAGTGGTGGGTGGCAGGACTGTCAGTCCTTGCCCACACGCCCACTCCACCAGCAAACTTTCTATCTTCACGTAGGTAGGAAAATGGGGGGGATTCACTCCATTCTTGCTCATCCTCATGTGCCAATTGGGATTCGCTATCATTTTTCCTCATGCAAGGAGACAACTGCAAAACTCCATTGTCTTGCTCATTCTCACGCACAGGATTTTTCCTGGTTTTGACTCACGCAGTGAGCTGGGAGCCGTGTTCTTTCATCCACGATTTCCCTGTGAAGGGCCATTCACGTTTTTCAGCTATGTGTATGTTTTCCTTACCGATTGTGGCTTGTGTATATGTTATCCTCTGCCCAGCTGAGAACCTGGATTTTCTTTCCATCTTCGGACTGTGTAAGTTTCCCCGGTGACTTCATTGTTCAGAACGGGCCGTTGTTTTCCCCACGTTTGTTGGTTGTGTTTGTTGTTACGTTTTGGGGGCTGCTGTAGGTTGCTTGGGAGTCTTTTTGGCCACGATAGGGCCAAGAATGACTCAGGATTCTTTTTCCCTGTCTAAGTTGTAACTGCTGATTGATTGCATGCGTGTAATGGTTGGTATTCGAATTGTGTTGGGAGCAGGGATGGGGGCTTGGTTTGTTTGATAAACCTGGTGTGCTTGGAAACCACATAGATAGAGCTAGAGGGCTGGATTTCTTCTCCACAACCCCTGAATAGCACTAGAAGGGAAGTCAGGGCCTGAGGAACTGTGTTGTAGAGAAGGGACTGATTCCTTGTGTTGGGTGTGTGTGGGTGTCTTAGAATTCAAGCTAGTTCTGGTGTAGGTGTTCCTAGCTCTGTAATGGGCTCACTAGCTTAGAATTTAGCCTTTCCCAGCTCCTTGATGTCCCGATAAACCTGACCATGTTTGATTAGTTGTCTTGTTGATGGCCTGATAAACCCAACTACGTTGGCTTGGCTGTGTTTTGTGTATCCTTGGCTATGTGGAAGCCTGCTTGTTCCTTATTCCTTGGGGAATCATGCCCAACTCGAGGGTGGTAGCATTGTTGAGAGATTTAAGAGCATGCTAGCCTATGGTTGGGTGGAACGTTGCAGCGACCCAGCTGGTTGCAGGACGAGTTATTTATGAGATAAGTAATATTGACCATTTCGTCTCTGTATTTATATTTATTGTTTAATGAATATAATGAACATGTTGAATGCTTGTATGAATGCATGTTTGCTTCCACTGTATGATAAATAATCATGTAAGCATGTTCTAGTTCAAGGAATTTTGTTTCAACATTTTATGTACATACATGTTCATGGGGCAGTTTCCTGGATGGTTAATGCCATGGTAGCGTCCTCTTCACTGGTTGAAGGGTCGGGGATGCGACATTGTGGTATCAGATCTCATGTTGCAGCATGGGCCTGAATGGACAACGAGGATGCAGTGACAGAGGTAGGATTGCCTTCTGCCTAGCAGAGATCAGAAATTGATGATAGAAAATTTCTTGAAAATTTTGTTGAAAAAAATTGTCTAAGTGCTTGAACCATCGGCCCATCGGGAGACTAAGTGGGAATCTCCTTCAATGCAGTGGAGAGCTAGGCGGAAGATCACCCAACGGAGGAAGAACTTGTGAATTTTCTCTAAGTGATCGTCGGTCGTCGATGAAAGTTAGTGGAAGCTGGAGTCGCCGAATACCACCAAAACGCTGACCCTTTTTAGTTGAAGGACCGTCCGAAAAAGGCCATCGGAGATCAGTGACGGTTAGCTGTTTGGATAGGAAGAAGTTAGTTGTTCGTGAGCCCTCCATTGTGGCCGCCTAAGAGACTATCCATCCAATGGACAATGCATCTGACCGTCGATGCCGGAATAATTAGGACCTTCGATTTCCGATATGCCACCATCGAAAAACCTTAGTTGTTGAAGTCGCTGACACAGCGGACCCGTTCAGTTTTGAGTCACCGAAACATAGTGATCAATTGCCCCGATCCATCGACAGGGTTACGTTCGTGGAAAACATAGAGAGTTCACACGCCCACCATTGCAGCTGCCCATGGAACTATTTTCCCGATGAGTAGAGGATCCGATCGCCGACACGGTAGTGCTTAGTGGATCCGATCGCCAATATCCTGGCATCGCCAATAAAGATTGGAAGCCTAGATGATTACGGGTCCGACACACTGAAGAAAAGTAGGTGAACAGATCACCAATGAACATCGGAGGAAGTTAGTTGTGCTGACCGCTGAAACGTCGGAATGTTAGTTGGGATGAGACCCGATCCTGTACAAGGAAATTTTGAGTTTTGCAGTGGGATTTCTTCACAAATTTTGGCTATTTTTCAGCGGTATTTTCAGTGGGAAGGCTCCCTTGAACCCCGTCGTCCCCCTTAAACAGACATTCTTTGATGAAGAAAATCTTGTGTTTGGGAAAATTTGTCATTTTATGATTATTCCAGGAGAAGGTAAGTAATTCTGATTTATATCAATGTTGTGCATCTAACAATTGTGTTACTAACACATTTGCAGAATCATAATCACCTTTAAGAGCAGTATTTCAGGTAGTGCAGTTTGGTAAGTAAGTTGTGGTTTAGTTATGAGAACCCATGATGGATATGATGCTCGAGAATCCTTTGAGCGTGCGTGAGATGCCATGGGAGAAAATGTCCGTAATGGAAATGATGACATAGAGTCTAATGGAAGGAGATTCCAAGAGACACCATCAGATGTTGCAACCACCATGAGAAGATTGATCAAAGCCCAGGAAGAGCAGCATTAGTTGAATGCTGCTATGTTGCAGAGTTTGACAAACTTGCAAAGAAATATAGACTCTGGACGAGGTACAACAAGACCAGAAGGCAGTAAGAGCAGTACTAGGAGAAGGAGAAGGACTTCTAGTGGATCATCTAACTCCAAAGAATCCAGCGGGGATTCAAGTTCTTCTTCTCATAAAAGAAAAAGAAATAGACACCATAGGGATCGCTCTTGGGATGAATTTAAGAAAGCTAAACCTCCTACATTTGATCGTGAGGTAAAGACTGGACAAGAGGCTGAAGCTTGGCTTCTTGGGATAAAGAAGTATTTTCAAGTACATGATTATTCAGGAAACATGAAGGAAAGAGTTTCCATATTCAATATGAATGGAAGAGCATCCATTTGGTGGGAACACTTCAAGCAAGTAAAGAGGATCAGTGAAAGGAGACTTAAGTGGAAATAGTTCAAGAAGTATTTCAAGCAGAAATACCTCTCTGATAGGTATTATGATGACAAGATTAAGGAGTTCCATAAGTTGAGATTGGGACAGTAGACCATGGAAGAATATGTAAATAAGTTTTTGGAGCTTTTGAGGTATGTCCAGTACATCAGAGATGAAAAAGTGAAGGTCCAACATTTTCTGAGTGGATTACCTCAGTCTTACAAAGATAGAATTGAGTTTTATGAACCTAGAACTCTTGAATAAGCAATAAGGAAGGCTAAGTATTGCTATGAGCAAAGAAAAGGTAAGTCGGATTACCATAAGGTATGGAAGGACAAGAAGAATGAGAAGTTTGACCAAAGAAAGAAAGGTTTCATGTTAGTTTTTCATCACATAAGCTAGCATTATGATCTTAAGATCTTTTCACTGAGAGAATAACAAGCACATCAATAAAACATAAGCACATCACAAGAGACAAGAGACACAAAGAGTTTTCCTCGGGGAAACCATAAAGGAGAAAACCCCGCAACTTCCTCAGAGATAGAATTAGAACCAAAATAGTAAAAGCCCAAAAAAATAAGATGCACTCTCGACAGCAGTAGTCTTCTTCTTGTCTAGTCCCAGTGTATTTCCTTCCTCACTAATGCGCCACACTTGAGTGAGTGAGTGATGTGTGTTGCAAGTGATAAATAGAGACTAAGCCTCACTTGAAGTGCACTCCAACATGTCGGCCTCACTTAACAATTACTTACTAGAGCCGACATCTCCAGGAGTGTTTAATAACCCTAATGCCCTGAAACTGTGGGGACTTTAACAATGACTTGACATGAATTATTTACATTATTGATCCTCCCGATATAAACATCGGGGTTTGAAAGCATGACTCAAATACATAATAGATACATCCTGGAATAAACATCGGGTTACAATACATAAGAAATACAAGTGAATACATTCCGAAGTTACAATTACATCAACACTCCCTCTTAACTAGGAAGGTATTCTCTTGACACTATTTATCAGCACAAGTCTTCTTCTCTGTATCATCTAGGTCATCATCAAGTCTTCGTCATCTTCAAAGTCATCTTCATCTTCAAGTCATCTTCATCTGTAAGTCATCTTCATCGGATCTGGATCATCTCTCGATCTGGATCATCATGGAGCATCATCACTGGATCTGGATCATCATGGAACATCATGACTGGATCTGGATCATCTCTTGATTTGGATCATCATTGGCTATCATCACTGGATCTGGATCATCATGACTGGATCTGGATCATCACTGGCTGTCATCACTGGATCTGGATCATCACTGGATCTGGATCATCACTGGTGCTTTCTCATGATTCTTCTCGTCACAGGAAGTTCTACAGAGCCAGCCCTTTTTCATGCTGGTTGTAGGCATAGCCATCATGTAGGTCTTCGCCTAGCACTTACATCTGACCTACTCGTCAGAAAGGCACTCCCAACACTTACATCTGACCTACTCATCAGAAAGGTACGCCCAACACTCACATTTGATCATATAGGAACCAATCCTATAATCACATCAGAAAGGCCCAGCACTCACATTCACCAGCATGGTAGGCACATCTACTACCATCTGTGAAATGGCTCTGCACTTACATCTCACCTACTCGTCATAAATAGCGCATCCATCCAGGTGGGAACACATCCTACCACAATGATGGAAGAATCTCACCTAGGCCGAAACACATCCTACCACAATGATGAAATATTTCCACACATTCACCCAGGCGGAACACATCCTACCATAATGATGAACGACTCCCATCTAGGCTGGAACACATCCTACTCACAGTGATGAGAGATTTCAGCACTTACATCTGAGCACGTGGGAACACATCCCTCAGTCGCTCCAAAAAGGCTCCTACACTTACATCTAAGCACGTGGGAACAAATCCCTCAGTCGATCCAGAAAGGCTCCTGTACTTACATCTGAGCACGTGGGAACACATCCCTCAGTCGCTCCAGAAAGGCTCTGCACTTACATCCATCCAGGCGGGAACACATCCTGCTCATAGTGATGGAAGGGCTTGCACTCACATCTGATCATGAGGGAACACATCCCAACAATCATATCAGAATGGCCCCCAGTCCTCCTCGACTGAGCTACCTGGTAACTGACCAGGTGCCTCCATTCTCCTAGAGAATGGCAGTTGCCCTTACATCCGACCTGCTCGTCAGAATGGCCAACACTCACATATGACATGGAAGGAACTTAATCCTTTAGCCATGACAGAATGGTTTAGCCCTTACATCTGATCAAGTGGGAACACATCCCTCTATCACATCAGAATGGCTACTCAGTCCTACACTGAGTGATCCTGGTAACTGACCAGGTGCCTCCATTCCTAGAATGGCAATTGCCCTTACATATGTCCTACTCGATAGAATGGCAAACACTCATATATGACATGGAAGGGAGCAACCCTATCACCATGACAGAATGGCTCAGCCCTTACATCTGACCATGGAAGGAACCGATCCTCTCACCATGTCAGAATGGCTATGGGTCTCATCACTTTCTCTTGGAGGAAACCTCGATCTGGAGAACACCAAGTCTCTCCCTGAAGTACTCGAACTTCAGCCTAGCCAATGGCTTCGTCAATACATCAGCTATATATTTTTTCGTCACAACATACTGGAGCTTCACTGCTCCTCTCTACACCATATCCCTCATATAGTGATACTTGATCTCAATATGCTTCGACTTGTCATGGAACACTGGATTCTCTGACAACTTCATGCAACTCTGGTTGTCACAATGTATACAAGTAGCATCCAACTGGAGATCAAATATATCAGACAGTAGCTTCCATAGCCATACTACCTCACAACTAGCTGAACAAGCTGTGACATACTCTGCTTCAGCTGTACTCAGTGCCACACAGGATTGCTTCCTGCTAAACCAAGAGATCACACCTGATCCCATACTGAAGTAACATGCTAAAGTACTCTTCCTGTCGATGGCACTACTTTCCCAATATGAATCAACATAACCTTCTAGGTTAATCTTTTGATTCACATCGTACTTGAGCCCATAGTCAACTATACCCCTGCATGCTTTGCAACCATCAGGTGAACATGTCTCAATGTGTTCACAGCAAAGCAAATATCCGGTCTCAGGTATATTAAGGATCCAATCATCTAACGATACGTCGTAGCATCAATTGTCTCTAATGAAGCATCACTCAATAGCTTTAGGTTAGATGCCATAGGTGTGGTCATGGCCTTGCAGTCCATCATCCCGAACCTCTTCAGGATCTCTACTGCATACTTCCCTTGTTCACACCTCCATGCCTAGAAAATAGTGCATTGACACATAATAGGAGCATCACTGGTCTTCTGCCTTCAACCTTGAAGCAAAGGTTGGAATCCACTTTACTCTCAGTAAAGCCTAGAGTCATTAGTAATATATCCATCCTATTGTACCATGTCGAACCTCAAGATATTCTGTAGTCACTCCCTCTGAAGCGGAGCATCATACTCCTTCTGTCTTCCGTACTCTATGCACTGAAACATTCTGTACCATAGTGACAAGTAGCTTCCTATGCTACTAATATTCTATGTGACCATCTAGTGTACAGATTTGCATCTTCAACCTTGTAGCAAAGGTTAATATCTTCATCAATATCATCATGTATGTGTTTCAACTCTTACTGGCTGCAAATGTCTCTTCGTAGTCTGGGCCTTCCTTTCGTGAGAAGCCTCGTGCTACGAATCTTGCTTTGTATCCCACGATGTTTCCATCTACTGCATGATGGAACTATGAACTTCTCTTCAAGTCTCGATACTGCACTCTGACATCATTCTTCTTGAACTGGTCTTCCCTTTCTTCTTGATGGCTGGAAGGTTCTATATCAATGATATCATTGTATTCGTCATATTATTCTTTGTCTTTGAACTGTCATCACTTGTTCTCTGGAACAAGTCTCATTCTTCTTTGCTTGTAGGCGATTATGTATGCGGTCTTTCCTACAAGTCAAATGCAGTTGTATGGTTAGAAACATTTCATAAGGAATATTCATACTGGAAAATTCTTATGCATAAATATATGATTATGCAACTACTTAATCCAATACAACATTCATCCATATCTCACTGAAACTTTCTAGATGCCTTCCATCTCTACCAGGACAACATTGAGATTGTGCACTAATCCAATATGTCAGCAAAGAGGTTTCATTCTAGATAAGTAGCAATGGAGAGTTTGTATAGCACCATGAGCTACTTACCCATCACATGCATATTAGTAGTATACTGTCATTAATGCAAACATCCTATCATGCATAATACATCAACTGAATATAAACAAATGCATAACAAAACAATATTATGAAATGACAATTGAATACTTATCTTTATTTGTTTCGTGGGTAGACTCCTTCTTGAGCCTTTAGCTTCATCGTCTTCTTCATCCATGATAGCATCGTTTCTTATCCAAATGCTAAGGCGGATAGGAGTTGAGTTCTTCATATTCCTCATCGCTTGAGGGATCTTCTTTGGATGGTGAGAGCTTGATCTTCAGTTGCTCCTATCTTCTCTTCTCTTCTTATGGGTCGAGGTTTTTCTTATTCCTAGAGTCTGTTGAAAGTAATCACTTCCTTCTGGCACACATTCCTCGAATGAATGAATCCCATGATCATGGGAGGCCATTCAAGGTGGCCATCACCGATTCTGTATTCTTCACTTACCACTTCAAGTTGTTCTTTGATTTGAGAGACCCTTGTAAAGTATGACTGCATGGTCTCTGCATTTTGGATCTTCACTTCCTTCAACTATTTTCTCAAAGTCATATTCTGATTTATGTTCTTCCCTTGAAATAGCTTGCTCAAGGAATCAAACCTCATCGGTGTCTTAGGGGAAGACACTTGTAGTACAAGTTGATTCATGACTGAATCAACAATGATCTTCTTGGCCTTGACCAAGTTCTTCTTATGAAAGGCTTATAGCCTCATCTCCTTCTGAAACTGGAACCTCTCTACTCATGTAGGTGTCCAATTCATTTTATTCAGAGAGATCATATACTTCTAGGCTTGGAAGTTATCAAATTCACCAAGCTCATCATTAAGCAAATGTGATAGATCACTTTGAAATGAGAACCTCAAATGAAAATAGCAAAGGATTAGATCTTACCGATTTGAGGTGTCCATCCTAGTTCTGGAGCTAGCTGAGCTAGGGTTTGTCACAGAAACCCTAATTTTCAAAACTTGGAATATTTCAGATCTGATTGGATAAACAGATAGATCTCTTCAAATGGAGCTGTCCAATGTACTCCTTTTCTGAAAACAGTGGAGGGAATCTCTCGAAACAGGAAGCCCTAATTTTCCAATTTCTTCTAAAATTTTGCACTGAGGTGACCTCGCATGTCCCTGATCTAACACCGTAGGTTTCATCAGAATTGGTTTCACCATTTAGGATTTATGATCCTTTTCCCAAGGTGACTTGTTACAGGACTGTTCAGAACAACGAAGTTGTACGGAATGCCACGTGTCACTAGTTGTTCTTCTAAGTCTGATATTCTGACCACCGAAATTAAATTCCGTGCCCTTTCTGTAAAATCTTCAGGAATTCCATTTGGACCTCTGTAGCCCAAGATATTGCAATTCTCCCCAGGTATCCTGTTTAGGGATGAATTCTGGAAGAGGCTGGAACCCTAACTTGGAGGGATCATATCTCCCAGAATATAGCGAATCTAAGGCTGATGTTTGGACACAATGTTCATCAGGATTTTATCTTTGGCCTATAAAAATTTTTAGCTTCTGAGACTTCACCAAAACTGGAATATAGCGAATGTACCAAAACGTATCAGTTTTAGTATTTAGGGTTTTTCCAGCTCGGGGTCAAACTAGGGTTTGACTTTCCCGGAGTTTCACCCAACCAAATTTATTGATCTAGGTCTATAAACTTCGGTTTTGATGAGGAGAAAAATCCTATGCTGGGTTCACTCAAAAATTCCTCTTTTGTACAAATCCCTAATTTCCATATCGAAAACTGAAAATGCTCGGAATCAAATTCCGCTTCGACAGAAAGATGCACCCTTCAATGGAGAGTTATCCTAGCATACTTTTGCTGATGGATTGTGGAGAGAAACCCAAAAAATAAGAATCCCTAGCTTCTGCAACTGCATAATGTCTTCTTGTCAGGTTAGCTCTGATACCATGTTAGTTTTTCATCACATAAGCTAGCATTATGATCTTAGGATCTTTTCACTGAGAGAATAACAAGCACATCAATAATACATAAGCACATCACAAGAGACAAGAGACACAAAGAGTTTTCCTCGGGGAAACCATAAAGGAGAAAAATCGACAACTTCCTTAGAGATAGAATCATCACCAAAACAGTAAAATCCAAAAAACAGTAAGATGCACTCCCGACAGCAGTAGTCTTCTTCTTGTCTAGTCCCAGTGTATTTCCTTCCTCACTAATGCGCCACACTTGAGTGAGTGAGTGATGTGTGTTGCAAGTGATAAATATAGAGGCTCTCACTCTCTATTTATATTCTTCCTTTCACTTGAAGTGCACTCCAACATGTCATCCTCACTTAACAATTACTTACTAGAGCCGACATCTCTAGGAGTGTCTAATAACCCTAGTGCCCTGAAACTGTGGGGACTTTAACAATGACTTGACATGACTTATTTACATTATTGATCCTCCCGATCAGAACATCGAGGTTTGACAACATGACTCAAATACATAATATATACATCCCGGAATAAACATTGGGTTACAATACATAAGAAATACAAGTGAATACATTCTGAAGTTACAATTACATCAACATTTCAAACCTTCTAACTGCAAGAATCAGCAGAAGCAGCCATCCCAAGCTGCGAGTAAACCAGTTGGAGTGACAAGAGAAAAGCCTAAGGATCCACAACAGAATAGAGGACCACTTCAATGTTGGAGATGTGGAGGACCCCTCATGCGCAAAACTTGTCCACTCAAGAATGAGAGTGCAAGACCGGCTTATAACATTCAAGAAGCAGAAACAGTGTGTCAAGTAGCAAGGGCAGTCCCTAGGATTTATGCAGCACTGGAGGACCACCAGGAAGATCACCAGTCAGCTGTGGTTGAAGTTACAGGTAATATTGTTAAGTAATCTATTTCTATTTTGATTGACCCTGGTTCTATGCACAGTTACATTACTCCTAGAGTAGTGAAGATTTGTGCTTTTAAGAAAGTAAAGCATAGAAAGACTTGGTTAGTCCAGCTAGCATCTGGAACTAAGAGAAAGGTCAGTGAAGTGGTAGAGAAATGTCCATTGGTCATGAATGGATTGGTCACTTGTGTAGATCTGAATGTTCTACCACTTGGTTCCTATGATGTTCTCATTGGAATGGATTGGTTAGAAGCTCACAGGGTGAAGCTTGACTGTTAAAATAAGACTTTCGAATGCATGAATGAAGAAGGGAACCTAGTAGTTGTGAAAGGTATTCCAAAGGTGATTTCAGTATGGCAGGTTTCAGCAATGCAGTTAAAGAAGTTCTGTAAGAAAGGTTGCCAGTTGTATGCAGCTCAGATTTTGGAGGCAACAGATGATGAAACTCTGAGGTTGGAGGACTATCAGGTGTTACAGGAATTCGATGTGTTTCATGATGAGATTCCAGGGCTTCCTTGAAAGCGGGACATTGATTTCACAATTGAACTTGTTCCAGGAGCAGCACCAGTGTCCAAGACACCCTACAGGATGAGTACACTGGAGATGCTAGAACTGAAGATGCAACTACAGGATTTGTTGGAAAAGAAGTATATCTGATTGAGTGTGTCTCCTTGGGGAGCACCAGTTCTATTTGTAAAGAAGAAAGATAGTACACTCAAGTTGTGTATTGATTACAGACAATTGAACAAGGTTACTGTGAAGAATAAATATCCTTTGCCTAGGATTGATGACCTCTTTGATCAAATGAGAGGAGCAAAGGTATTTTCCAAAATCAACTTGAGGTCTGGTTACCATCAGGTAAGAATCAAGGATGAAGACATTCATAAGACAACCTTCAAGACAAGGTATGGGCATTATGTGCTTGTAGTGGTACCATTTTTTCTCACAAATGCACCAGCTACATTTATGTGCCTTATGAATAGTGTCTTCAACAGGTATTTGGACAAGTTTGTTCTTGTTTTCCTTGATGACATTCTTGTTTATTCTAAGAATGAGGAAAAACATGAAGAGCATTTGAGATTGAAATTGCAATTGCTCAGGGAGCACTAGTTGTATGCAAAACTAAGAAAGTGTGACTTCTATAGAGATAGAATTCAGTATTTGGGTCACATTATCTCAGAGGAGGGTATAGCTGTGGACCCTGAAAAAATTGAAGCCATTATGAATTGGCCTACTCTAAGAAATGTGACAGATGTAAGATCTTTTATGGGACTTGCAGGATACTACCGGAGGTTTATTGAGGGATTCTCCGAAGTTGCACATGCCATCACTTCTTTGCAAAAGAAGGGGATGAAGTTCAAATGGACATCGAGGTTTGAAGAAAGTTTCCAGCAGTTGAAGAATCTTCTCACCAGTGCACCAGTATTGAAGGTTGCATATCCAAAGAAAGATTTTGTTGTATGTACCGATGCCTGCGGACAAGGGCTTGGAGGAGTCCTTATGAAGGACAACCACGTGATATGTTATGAGTCAAGAAAGATGAAGGATCATGAGAAGAACTATGCCACTCATGATCTAGAGCTTGTAGCCATAGTACATGCTCTCAATATGTGGAGGCATTACTTGATGGATAGAAGATTTGAGCTCAGAATAGACCATTGTGGTCTGAAGTATCTATTTGATCAGCCTACTCTGAATGCTAGGCAAGCAAGATGGCTGGAATTTTTATGTGAATTTGATTTTGAAATCAAGCACATAAAGGGAAAGGAAAATAAGGTAGCTGATGCACTTAGCGGGAAGGTGCAAGAAATGCATGTGGCATCTCTTAGTATTTGCCAATCAGATTTGAGGCAACAGATTGTTAATCATGTTGCTGGAGATGAATTGTATGAGCAGGTAAAAGTCAAATTGCAGCAGCAAAGTCTTGAGAAGAGGTATGAGGGATATAAATTGGAAGAAGATGGACTTCTCACTTATAAAGGTAGAATTTATATTCTAAATGTAGCAGGTTTGAGGAGAGTTGTTATGGATGAAATCCATCAAGCTCCATATTCTGGCCACCCAGGATATCAGAAGACAATTGCTACAGCTAGAAAGCAGTACTTTTGACCAGGAATGAAAAGGGATATGGCTGAGTATATTTCGAGGTGTATGAAATGTCAAATGGTAAAGGTGTAGCATCAACACCCTGCAGGTTTGTTGCAGCCTTTGCCAGTTCCAGAATGGAAATGGGAAATTATTTCCATGGATTTTATTACAAGATTGTCGATGACTTGGAGACAGCATGATTCCATCATGGTTGTGGTAGACAAGTTGACTAAGGCAGTGCATTTTATACCAGTGAAGTCTACGCATAAGATGGATGACATTGCAAAGATCTTCATGAAGGATATTTTCAAATTGCATGGATTGCCGAAGGCAATAGTCTCTGACAGAGATGTCAAGTTCACTTCCAAATTTTGGAAGGGGTTGTTTGCATATTTGGGTACAAAGCTAAACTTCAGCACTGCATACCATCCTTAGACAGATGGGCAGACAGAGAGAGTTAATCAGGTGCTCGAGGACATGCTTCGCATGTATGTGATGGACAAACCAACCAAGTGGGAAGATTACTTAAACTTGGTAGAGTTTGCTTACAACAATGGACAACAGGCATCCTTGGGGATGAGTTCGTATGAAGCTTTGTATGGAAGAAGGTGTAGGACACCCGTGACTTGGGATAACCCAGTGAACAGGGTTGTGCTTGGGCCAGAATTTCTCAAGGAAATGGAGCAAGAGGTTGTAAAGATCGGGCATAATCTGAAAGCAGCTTAGGAGAGGCAGAAAAGCTATGCAAATAAGCATAGGGTGAACAGGGAGTTCAGTGTTGGGGATCATGTTTACCTCAGAGTGAGGGAAAAGAAGAGTTCCTTGAAGCTTGGAAGTTGTGCCAAGCTGTCACCAAGATATTGTGGGCCATTTGAAGTGCTTGAAAGAATAGGGCTAGTTGCATATAGATTTGCATTTCCTACTAGCACTAGAGCTCATAATGTTTTTCATGTTTATTTGCTTAAGAGATATGTACATGATCCTAACCATGTGATAAATTGGGATGTGATTCAAGTGGAACCCGAGGGAGAGTTTCGAACCGAGCCAATGCGCACCCTCGACAAGAAGGTCACAATGCTCCAGAACTGGGCCATAGGTCAGGTAAAGGTGCAATGGGAGCACTACGGACCTGAAGAGACTACATGGGAGCTGGAGGATGCCATGCGGTTGGCACATCCATTTTTGTTCAATTCTGCAGAACACTGAGGCGGTACCAGTGTAGCATTTTGTTCAAATTTTGTAAAGCACTGAGGACAGTGCTATTGAAGGGGGAGGGGAATGTAACACCCCGGTTTTGACCCCATTGCATTAAATGTACATGATGTATATATTGTAATGAATCGTGGTTTGGAGCTAAAGGAAAAATCCCCACCATCGATTTAGTTGTGTTATGTTTCGGCGAACATAATCGTTGCCGATGGTATATCGTGGTACACGGCATATATTAAGTTTTGTCATCATGTAAATATGCATCTTTAATTAAATGAACCCAACCAGCTATGTCAATGCAACCATATTGAAAAGGGCATGATTATCCCAAGGATAAGGGGGGAAATTGTTAAAACTTGAACCAATGGGAAAAAAAGCCATGTGTCAACCACCCATTCAAAACTGCTGATGATAGTTGAGGGCAGTTATTGCTGGGAAGTGGTGGGTGGAAGGACTGTCAGTCCTTGCCCACATGCCTGCTCCACCAGCAGACTTTCTATCTTCACGTAGGCAGGAAAATGGGGGGGATTCACTCCATTCTTGCTCATCCTCACACGTCGATTGGGATTCGCTATCATTTTTCCTCATGCAGGGAGACAACCACAAAACTCCATTGTCTTGCTCATTCTCATGCACAAGATTTTTCCTGGTTTTGGCTCATGCAACAAGCTGGGACCCGTGTTCTTTCATCCACGATTTCCCTGTGAAAGGCCATTCACACTTTTCAGTTGTGTGTATGTTTTCCTTACCGATTGTGGCTTGTGTATATGTTATCCTCTGCCCAGCTAAGAACCTGGCTTTTGTTTCCATCTTCGGACTGTGTAAGTTTCCCCGTTGAATTCATTGTTCAGAATGGGCCGTTGTTTTCCCCACGTTTTTTGGTTGTGTTTGCTATTACGTTTTGGGGGCTGTTGTAGGTTGCTTGGGAGTATTTTTGGTCACGATAGGGCCAAGAATGACTCAGGAGTCGTTTTCCCTGTCTAAGCTGTAACTGCTGATTGATTGCATGCGTGTAATGGTTGGTCTTTGGACTGTGTTGGGAGCAGGGATGGGGGCTTGGTTTGCTTGATAAACCCAGTGTGCTTGGAAACCACACAGATAGAGCTAGAGGGTTGGCTTTCTTCTCCACAACCCCTGAATAGCACTAGAAGGGAAGTCAGAGCCTGAGGGACTATGTAGCAGAGAAGGGACTGATTCCTTGTGTTGGGTGTGTGTGGGTGTCTTAGAAGTCAAGCTAGTTCTGGTGTAGGTGTTCCTAGCTCTGTAATGGGCTCACCAGCTTAGAATTTATCCTTTCCTAGCTCCTTGATGGCCTGATAAACCTGACCATGTTGGATTGGCTATCTTGTTGATGGCCTAATAAACCCAACTGCATTGGCTTGGCTGTGTTTTGTGTATCCTTGGCTATGTGTAAGCCTGCTTGTTCCTTATTCCTTGGGGAATCATGCCCATCTCGGGGGTGGCAGCATTGTTGAGAGATTTAGGAGCATGCAAGCCTATGGTTGGGTTGAACGTTANGACGAGTTCTTTATGAGATAAGTAATCTTGACCATTTCGTCTCTGTATTTATATTTATTGTTTAATGAATATGATGAACATGTTGAATGCTTGTATGAACACATGTTTGCTTCTGTTGTATGATAAATAATCATGTATGCATGTTCTAGTTCAAAGCATTTTGTTTCATCATTTTATGTACATACATGTTCATGGGGCAGTTGCCCGGATGGTTAATGCCATGGTAGCGTCCTCTTCGCCAGTCGGAGGGTCGGGGACGCTACACTCAAGAAGAAGTTTTGGATCCATATAATGATGATGTTGATTCTCTTTCAAATAATTCATTTCATTGCATTAATATTTTAAACTCTTTGTCATTCTTTTAATTTTCACTGTACATACCATGATTGGGTTGTTGATTGGCTTGAGAAATATTTCCTAGCAATATTTCATCATTATGGTAAAACTTTGTTTTCCTTATTTGTATATAAAGATGGTAATGTCCCATTCTCTTTACTTGTACATAAATTTCATCTTATTTTTTTAATGCATTCTTTTTTCATTATTTTTTGCAAGCATTCATATCATGCTTTCTGATTATTTGCTTCTTTCTTTTTGCAGGATTCCATATGCTTTCATGGTTGCATTAGAAATTCGATTATACTTAGTTTTTGTTTTGTTTTTAGAGCAATGTAGGAGTAGGTGTAGAATAGAATAGTTTTTTTTGTCATTGCTTTAATAATTAGATTACTCATTTGGTTTTCTTCAATAAAAATAAAATGATTTGCGACGACAAGCAAATTCCAAGTTGGAAACGACGCTTCTTCAGATGCATTCATGGAAGTATTTTCTTATACTCTTTCACTTTATTCGTGCTCTCACTTATTATTGGTTCAAGGAATTCATGCTTGAATTATCTCTTTAGTTTTAAATCATAATGATATTGTGATGAAATGTTTTGAATTGATTATTTTCCAAGTTTTAAGAGCAAGAACATTTTGACATGAGACAAAGTAATTAAAATTATAACATCTTCATGTCACGTGAATATTGATCTTTCCTAGACATGCACTTGAAAATGAAGGTTTTTACATATTTTTGTTGCAAATTGAACACAATTTAGTTTAGTTTCTTTTGTACATAGTTTTTAATAAAGGAGGCCTTATTTTCCTAAACAACATTATGCGAAGTAACAAATGTTGATCATAATTCTTCAACTGAAAGAGAATAAATTTATTTTAAGATTTTTTTTATAATTAAGTCAATTTATAGATTCAACACATTTTCAAATATGAATTGATATAGTTATTCTCTTTACCATGAAAAAAAAATCCTTCGATTTTACAAACACGACAAACAAATCTCTCTTTTGTTCGCATGAAACAATTTCTTAAGGCTTATTTTTGTAATTATTTTACATTTTAATTTAGGCTTCTTTTGTTTGTAATAAAGACCTAATTAAATATGATATCTCGTGATCTATTAAAAAACAAAATTCTTAATCAGTAATTTTTCTTTTAGTGAGTGATATAGTTGTGAGATTTTGATTTTTTTTTTGTTCCACTTGTATATATGTTTGATTTTATCATTCATACATTTTCTTTCCTTGCTGGTTTGTTTTGAGTTTTTCATGATTTTCACTTTTAAAATAAAGGAGCTTATCACTCTTTTACAGTCTCAAAGTCTTATCTATTAAGGACATTTTTATAAATGTTTTCTACTTGTTGGAAATCAAATGTTTTGATTAGTTAATCTCTGATTGTGAAAAATCAATAACATAATGTGCTGATAATTCTATTTGAATCTTTCCATCATTATCCTTAGAACTTTATCTTTAACTCAACATTAACATATGAGTTTGAATTTAATTACTTTATAGGGAATCAGTTTCGGGAAAGAAGTTTCAATCTGTAAATATTAGTAATCTATAGATTCCTTACGCCATCCTTTCTCTCAAGGAGTTTCTAAGTCTGCTCCCCCATTTAATAGGATAACTCGAATTGAGAATAACACATTACACATAGTTTACAGATTTCTTTAAACTTGTTATTTGGGATATAAGACATCAGGTAAAACAGGTTAAAAGGTGTCCCTATTGAGGCTATGGATGCCTGCCGGCTGCAATGGCTCCGTCTGTGGTGTTTTGGGATGCAAAATCATAAATATTATATATATAAATATTATATATATAAATATTTAAGAATCCTTTTCCATCCCACACTTGTAAAGAGTTGTCTGATGTTGCTTACCCATTATTAAATTGAGTCACTGTATAGCTATGCATATAAATCAGTAAACTGGGACCAGAGCGCTTGGAGGTGCGATTAAAAGGCATCTCTGTCGTGGCTATAAATATCGGTTGGAAGTAGGGTCCTGCTTGTAATGTTGGAGTCATTTCTTAATACTATGTCTTATATGATTAGCTTGATTTCCCGAGGTTAATTCCCGGTAAATTTCTTGATTCTTACATCTTATGAATAAATTTATTTATTTTTAAATGAGTTTATCTTTAGAAAAGTTTTTGGATAATGATGGGAATGAATTGGATGTTTTAGAAGCTTTGAAGTCTAACCAATACTATATCATTCAGTAATAAATCTATTTAGATTATTTGAAATTTAGTATGTGAAGGAATTTTATTTTTATTCTTAATTTTTATAGATTTCAATACTGTAATTCAAAGATAACTGGTTCTTTCCAGCTAGTCACCATTTGTTGTAGCTATAACAAATCCCATGTTTTATCCAAAAAAAACACGGGAGCCCCAATTTTTTATATGCAAAGGTGATGCTTAAGTTTCTTAGTCATTTTGGGATTCCCATGTTGTTTATCATGGTTTCCATGTCTTTTTCATGATTGATTTAGTTAACAATTTTCCCTTTTGAAAATTTATGCATTTATCTGCGTTTTGGTGAGTTGCGGAAGGAATTAATTTTTTCCCAAAAAAGTGTGTCTTTCCCGCAACTCGCAAATTGTGGATTGTGGGATTGCTTTGTAGATAATTTGAAAATTTCATCTCGCAACCCGCAAATTGCTGAAAGTAGTTGGGTTAATAAATTGTGTTGTGTGTTTCCACAACCCGCAACATACAAATTGCGGACTGCGGATTGCGGAAAGGTTAGTTAAACTATAGGAGCGTTTTCATTCCCACATCCCGCAACTTTCAACCCGCAATTGTGGATTGCGGAATGTTTTGGTTGCTTGTTGAGTTTGTTCTCTCTGCAACCCGCAACCCCCATTGTGGATTGCAGATTGCGTAATGTGCATTATTTTCATTTTTACTTATTTTTTTTATTCATTTGAGTTGGTTTTTATCATTTCACTTGGTTCCATAATATCAGTGGTTAACTTAACATGTTATCTTTTACATTCCCTGCCTAGATTTGGTCTTCATTGCATAAGATGATTTATTTTATTGGGTTTTGGAGATTTCAGAGGTCTTATCATTTGATTCCGACTATTATGTGTAATGATTTCTTATCGTTATTTGAACTTGAGTCATTTACATGCTTCAATTTTGATTAATGAAATTCATATGATATTTTGATAGTTTTGGCAACAAAATTGAACTCCAATTGAATCCTAAAAAAACATATTTTCAAACCATGGAAAGAGTCAATAATTTTTCATTAAGCAAAGTATTATATTTTACAAAGAATAATTAGCTTTGCTTGTTGATAAGATTATTATTATTGTTTAAATTATATTTGATGTACTTTTTGAAAGACAATAATTTATTTATATAATTGGCTTTAATATAACATGCTATTTACAATGTTAATGCATAATATTTCACTAAACCCTAATTTGTTGTTGTCGTGAAGGATGAAGCTTAAAAACGGATCACGTGCCTGTAGAAGACATGTTTTGTGTGGAGGATTGTGGGAAAACCGTGAGAAATTAGCTCAAACGGTTGAAAACCCACTTCCCAAATAGGCCCATTTACACCTTAACAAGAACAATTTTACAAATATATCAACAGTTTGGGAGGAAAACCTGATTGAATAGAGGTGAATTTTCCAAAAAAATATTCATGTTGTTTTTGCATAGTTGAACAAACCAGACATCTTGGGATTTGATGTTATCCTTCCCATTGCTCTTCAATTCTGTAAATTCAACCTCAACATTGTGAGAGGGGATCGGGTCGATCTCTACATATGGGAGAATGTAATTTATTTTTTTCTCTTCTCAGACTCTTTAGAGATCAGTTTATTGTATTTCAAAGAGTGGAGTTGGAGGCGCCACCGTGAGAGAGATAATCACCAAGGAAGGACTTGAGGAACATTGTTTCACTTGTAGTTTCTTTGATAATTTTTTATTTCTTCACTCTAATTATCAATGAATACTGTTGATTTTGTAGCTAGTTATTAACGTATTGATTTATTATTTGGATTTCTCTTAATTCATGAGTCTTTGTATACTTATATTTTAATTAAATTTATTTGATTAAAATCTATATCTATTTCTGCAAATAATTTATAGAAACTATTAAATAAATCATTCATGTTATATTTTCAGTTAACATAAGAGTTACAAGGTAATCTTGGATATGCTTGATCTTTAATTTATTATAAGTAATCTTAATTGCTTGGTTACATTTAAAGTAATAAGTTAAATGATTTCATTTTTCATTTCTGTTAAGTTGATGAATAACTTATTTGAATTCGAACCAAGTTACCTTGCACACAGTGAATATATTCCTTCTTAGAATAGTTCTAGCCTAGCTTAGATTTCCTTCTAGGTAGATCTGTTGTTTTGTAGACATACAATATCTTGTTTTCCTTCATAGGAATATTGATCCTTCTGGATCAAAACCCACCAACTCAAAGAGTGCCAGCTGAGGCCGAATATCCATGGGTGTTAACCACACCAAACAACTCGAGGATAGGGTAATACTTTCGTAGGATTATCTAAAGCCTTTGGGTGGGTTTTCATCCCCTATTGTTTTCCTTGGACACCATTCCAACACCTACATAGTTGAGGCTAAAACAAGATGATATTGTTTCGCAATCCATTGGAATTGTGGGTCTTATGCAGCTGCAATAGGATATGATGGGGCCCAATCGTAAAATTGACAATGTTTCGAAACTACTTAACAGTTTCCTCAGTAAGTCTGGCCTGATTTCTAATATGATATCACAAGGAATCTGGGTGCAAAAAGAATTCTACATTGTTGTATTTTTGTCTCTTCTTCAAATCTTTCTTGAACCAGATATTCTAGTATCAAGCTCCTCGACATAAAATAGGCACATCTACCCCCTAGTAGTTTTCTTGTTCTGGGCCCATGCAACAAACAAAATAAAAATAAGTAGCCATGAATAATGAAACGAGATACATTTCTCCTGCACTTCCTCTGCATTTTCTAATAGTTCCTTGAGCAGATATTATGACCAGTTGAGTTGAGCACCTGCTGCACATAACTCTTCCACAACAATCGTCCCCGTTGTGCACTGGTTCGATCACATCTTCAGTAGAAATTTTCTAGCTAGAACCTTAGAAACGAACTGAACAGTGTGGTAATTCATAGAGGCAGTAAAAAATCCTCTGGTGTCTCTGGTCAAGTCATACTTGTCTTTTAACTTGTTCATCATCATATTGTCTTTCTCTTTTTCAGCAAAAAATAGTGTTGGGTCTAGGCCTGCAAGTGGGATCCCCGTAATCGTTGCAATAAGATCGAAATCCACATAAACATTCTAGTTAAGCCATATAAATCCACCATGGAATGACACTATCAATTGTTTAACACATGCATTCACCTATGTACTACAACCAAAATGCAACATCTACATCGGCGACCGTAAACCTGCTTTGTCCAGTCCTCTTTCCAATTCCATTAGAACTATTCGGGTTGGGCCATCCTCTATATATCTTTAACACAAATCATGTATTTATCCATTTCCAACTCTGGAAATTTGCATAGGTCATGATCGACAAAGGTAAACGTCTTGATATATGGGAGTATGTTCTGCATTATCTAAACTCCTTTCAGTACAGTCAGTGCTGCAAGTGGGCACCTTGGATTCTTTGGGATTCTAATCTTAGGTGCATCATCAGATATAGGTGGAAAATAATCTAGAAGCATAGTCGCACACCCTATTTCTTCATATTATGGTGGTGTTGTTCCTGGTGCTTTCTTCTGGTGGGTACCAGATCGCTTCCTCGTTGACAGACCAGGTGGTTCTGATTTCAACCTCACTGGAGTAATTACTAGTGACTGTGACATTTCCCTTGCAACTATGACTTCCGACAGAACATACCCAACAATGTCTTCCATAATAAATGTGGGTGAAGGGTCTGCAACACCGGATTCTTCAACTGTGCTTCTACTAGAAATGGAAATAACCATACTCTATGGAAAAACTCACTTTGACTCTTTTAGTTGCGAACATCAATGGAACACTCTCACTCGGATGTAGCAAAATGAACTGAAACTTGGGTGCGAAGATGATAAAATATACATGTTCAAATAGAGAGTCCTTCTCATGAGTAGACAATGAATGGAAAGTTCCAGCTATTCCCATCACACGGGTCGATTGCCTGAATCATTATATGAAAACCGGCTTGCAAACCGTCACTCACCTGTCACATTAGTGGTAGTTATTGTGCAATAATGACAGAAGTGTCTAAAAGGAACGTCTTCAGAATCACTCTCATTTTTTGGGTAATTATGGAAAGCTGTCATTTCTGCCACACACATACATTTGGAGGCAAATCTTGCTTTCTTGTGACCTGTATTCAACCTTCGGCATATTTTGTTCATTGTGACAGACGGACTTTCTTCACCACCATTTTTCATTTGCAACAAACAGACGGTCTGTGGCACCTTTTCCTTTCTCTTGTGATAGACTGACAACATGCGATCAAAGCACGAAATTACTCGAAAGATTTTCTTTTTTTCTTTTTCTTTTCTATTTTATCTTTTCTCTTCTCACTTATCTCTTTTTTTTAGTCGACTGAGTCGCGACTATCCCAGTAGGTATTTTGTTGGCTTTCATTCACCAATCCTTTGAAAAGTCTTCCATATAACTTCTGTAGTTGTACTGCGCCTCCATTAGTGATATGAATTACAATATACGGTCCTAGCCAGTGTGTTTTTAGCTTTCCTAGATGCTTTAAAAGTTTTCTATAATCCATAAGGACAAGTCCTCCGACTTGAAATCGCTTATTCTTAATGTGTCGATCATGCCATACTTTTTGTTGTTCCTTCTCAACATTTTGATGATAACCTGCAATAAAGCGGTCTTCTTCCAACTGTAGCAACTGGAATAATCTTTCCTCGACAACACCAACATCTGTCATCTCTATAATCACAACAATCATTAGGTTGGGTACAATATATTCCATCGGAATCACAACCTCTTGTCCATACACTAAGCGAAATGGAGTTCGTCTTGTTAAATTCTTACAGGTCATGCAATATGCCCATAGAACTGTGGGACTTTTCTGGACCCAATCGTCTCTTTGAACATTGAAAATATTTGTTAATGCATTCTTGTGGGTCTTTTTGAATGCTTCGACGACACCATTCTCTTTAAGGTGATATGGTGTTGTCTTTCTATGTTGGATCTTGAATTATTCATTTAATTCTTCGATCAACTTATTAACAAAATGTGTACCTTAGTCGAGTATCAAAATATTCGGGCATATGAATCTAGTCACAACATTTTCGAACAAGAAATTGGCAGCAGTCGTAGTAGTACAATATTTTACTGGTGCTGCTTCATCCCATATGGTCAAGTAATCGATCGTGGTAATATTGTATCTTGCACCTATTTTATTCCTTGTTGGACTAATAGGTCCCACAAAATCAAAATCACATTTGTCAAATTCCTGCAAACTTATTTGTGGTACTAGTAGCATTTCATCTCATCACGATGAATTTTCGGTTCTTTGACAGACATCATAGCTATGACAATATTCTCAAGGATCCTAATGCATGGCTGGACACTACAATCCTAGTTGCAATATCTTTCACACTATATCTTTTCCAACATAATCGCATCCCGTGACACTAGCATGCGCTTCATTCAATTTCATTGGTCACTCAGGTTCCAAGATGCAACGACAAAGAATCTCATCAGGGCCCATTTTATATAACTGTCCAATGATAAGTTGGAAGTCTGTAGCTCACACAACTAGTTGTTTCTTCTATGCGGTGGTAAATTCAGTTGGTGCATAGCCTGTACTAAAAAATTGTATGATGTCTCTATAGTGATCATCAAGAATTATTATCGCAAATAATTGTGGGTTGGGTAGACTATCATTGAGATTACTAGGTTCTTCTCCACTCTCGATCCTCGATAGATGGTTTAGCCCTGAATTCAGTTGACCCATCTTAACAATGAATTCAAAGTCAAATTCTTGAAAAAGGAGAAGCCACCGACAAATATTCCCCCCCAACACCGGCTTATTAAAAAGGTATTTCAACCCTGAATGATCTGTGGACATTTTGAAATGTCCACCCAGCAAGTAGTGTCAAAATTTATGTAGAGCATATACCATAGCTAGTCCCTCTCTTTTTGTCGTGGTATATTTCTTCTCTACAATTGATAATTTCCTACTAGCAAAGGAAATAGGATGATCAATCGACCCTTTGCTAGTTTATGCTAGTACAACATCGAGCATGGTAGATGACACATCGATATGTACATGAAATTCCTTCTTCCAGTTTGGAAATACAAGGATGGGTGATGCAACCATCTTATTCTTAAAGTGTCTAGGCTCTCTTTGCATTTTTTTGTCCACTGGAACTTAACATCCTTCTTTAATAACTTCTCCATCAGAGCTGTCACTTTTGCATATCCTTTGATAAATTTTCGATAGTATCAGTTATGTCCAAATGATATTCTCAATTTCATCACTGCGGTAAGTGATGGTAGTTCGATGACGATCACAATTTTAGTAGGGTAGACCAAGACTCCATCGTGACAAACCACATGGCCCAACATAATTCCAAATGGGGCACAAAAAATACATTTCTTTAAGTTCAACAAAATTTGATACTGGTGACATTGTTCCAACATCATTCTGAGCTTCTCAATATGATCCTTAATGAGACCAAATACCGTCCAATCATCGAAGCAGACCTCAAGAAATTTAAGGATAAAATATTGGAAGGAAACATCTACTATCCTAGAAAAGATAGTGGGAGCATTCTTGAGTCCAAAGGGAATTACCGTGTATTGAAAACAACCCCACTCCATCGCAAAGGTTGTCTTGTATTGATATTTCTTTGCAATTATGATATGATGGTAGCCAGAGAACCCATCAGTAAATAATAATTGTTTTAACCCCCAACACTTTCTAATACTTTATCTGTGAATGGAGTTGGAAATGGGTCATGTAAACAAACATCATTCAATTTCCTTAGGTCGACACAAATCTGTACTTAACTAGTAGCCTTCTTATCTTAAACTACTATCGAACTGATCCATTCTGATTCTTCAACCGGTTCTATGATACCTGCATCCAACATTCGATCTAGTTCTGTCTTGAATTTTTCTTTATACCACATATTCATTCGGTATCGTTGTTGCTTTACATATTTTGCATAGGGATTTAATGGTATTTTCATTTCTCCAAGGTCTTTAACAATCCCTTTCATTTATGATAATTTTGTAGGGAACGCGTCTTAAAACTCATGCAATAGGTCTGTAATCTTCCCGGCAATTTCTTCATCCCAGTAATCTCCAATATTGGAAAATTTTGGATTCTCCAGGAATCCATTGTTTACTTTCTTGACTTTTAGTGGATTTAGAAACTGGTCACTAGAAATACCAAATCCTTTTATTGTGAGCGTACCTTCAGAATCTGGGGTGTTTACGTCGAGTGGGTCATCATCATCAGGTTCTCTCGTCACATTATAGCACTCCATCCATTGGTGGATTGTCATGCATCGTTGATTGAAGTTTGCCACATGACCAGGATATCTTCAAATATCTTTATCTTAATTACTTGCAATGCAACATCAATCAAATGATGATCATTAACAAACTCAAATGTGTGTGTGAAAATAGTGTATAATTCATCCCGTTCAACATTCCCTTGTATCAGTTCAACTTATGTATACCGGTTCCTTGGTACCATGTCTAATGTGTATGTGAACTGATGGACCCATTCCCATCGTAGACATGCCTCCCATGTCGTATGAAAATAATCGATGTGCTCAACAATATTAGTCAATCATGTATACTTTTGACTAGTATATCCGATCTCTTCTCCGAATCATATCTCCATCAACATTGTGGCAATTCCAAGATAGATTCTTTATGTGCGATCCACCATCTGACAGGTGTAGCTTTTAGCGCAAAGTACAGGGAAAACAGGCACTGAGGTTTTCTGACTTTTTCTTCAAATTCTGTTAGAAAATATGCAAGGTTATGTAAGCCTTCATATGTGGGTAGATCACTTACCTTGATTCCTACTCATCACACTGATCGTGTAATTCTTGCACACCTTCTCATGGCTACTTCATGCATCCGATTATGCCATTTTTCTAATGCTTCACCAGAATCCAATGTACAAGAACTAATAATCCTCCAACTAAGATTTTTGTAAGTTGTTGGATTCACATAATCATCCCTTGTAGATGTGATGTTATAAATATGGTGCAGATAGTTGCCTTGTCCTTCACTATTTATTGGATTGATGTATCTCTGACCTTCTAGTGGATCAATTAGTGTGACCACCCTTAGCTATGAATCTCCAAATGTTAAGATTATGTTCTTAAAATTGAATGGTCTAATTAACAATCGCACAGTTGATCCCCAAAAGTGCAGGATACAGATTTGTGTCATCAACAATGTTGATTACTTCAAAGTCAGCATACGTTCTGAGGCCTTCTACCTTGATAGGCACCTGAGTCATTCGATCGATAGGTAGGAATTTTGACTGATTTGCTAATCTAAGCTGGCTAGGAGACCATGCAAGTTGTTTTTTCCCCATACTCTCCCATGTTTGTCTTGTCAAAATGTTGACATTAGATCCCAATTATAGAATAATATAGTCCATATCATAGTCTCTTATATGGGTAGTCATTCTTAACTCGTGACTGATATTTAACCTTTTTCCTACATGGTTAACCCTTATGTCTGGTTGCACCTCTTCTTGAGCTTCTTCTATTATAGTTTTTAATTCTGCGACAACATATTTATCTTGTATTAACGATAAGCAACTTTTAAAAACTTATTTAAGCTTGCTAACCTTTCTCGTCGGTTGCTTTCAGAACAACTGGTTAAATATTTTAGTAATTTCCATTATTGGTCTTCCAGGTAATATAGCAGCAGAAGTCGATGCTTGATTCTTGTCAACGAATTTTGGTCACGCATCCAAGAATAATTCCTTTTATTTTTGGACATCGAATGGCACTTTCTTTTGTGTTGTCGATCGCACATGTCGTTGCTCATGCTGTGCTTCTTGGTCTGGTCCATTTGCCAACGCCTCCTCTTGTTAAACCAAGAATATGTGGTTCCCTTGGCTAAGGATAGATATTTTGAATATCCTTATTGGGGTTTGGGTTGGGATTTTGCATAGAGTTTGTATTTCCAACATTTATATCCTACCACTTCGCAATCAATTGTGGACATTGTTCAATGGTATGATCAAAATATTTGCAGTATGAACATGTCTTCATAGGAATCACAAAGTCCCTGGAAAAATGTCCTGGTTGCCCACAATTATAACATATAATTTGGCCTATTAGATGACCAAATCCTCCTCATCCTTGGCCTCTAAAATTTCCACCCCTAGGTTAAGGGTATTGTTATTGCGGGTACTAATTCTGTGGATAATGGGGCTGAGGATACTGAGATTGTGGGTATTGATCCTGTGGATATTGATCATGTGCCCACTCAGCTTGCATATTCTCTTCATTCTCCATTAAATAGGTATCCATCATTTTCTATTGCAGCAGCTAGTATGCTCTGCAGTACTTCTCATCATGTCTTATTGATTTACAAAAATTACAGTATAAACTAGCCAGCACACTTACAATCTTCTGTAAGTACAAACACTCTTCTGATCGATGGCCTCTAGTCTAGAATTTTCTACACCAAGGCATACCTTGTGTATTTATAGGGTTTGGCGCTCCCAATAGGACATAGTTCATAAACATTGGGCAATTATCTTTATGGTGGCACTCTATTCTGCATCTGGTACACCACAGTTCGTCTTGTACTTCCTTCCCCTTATTAATATTTTGAAGTTGCAGTGTAAGGTTGGCCAGTTGCGACTGAATTTGCATCATCCCTGCACCAATCTCTCCTATATGTGAGGATTCCAACTTCATGGCCAACTCCAGAGCTTCATTCTGTGACACAGTATTTCATTGCATCAAGGGAATTCAGATGTGCGGTAACAATAATGCAATGAACCATTCTTTGTGCTGTATGTTCGACATCTGGAAGCTTACTTTAGCCATCAACATCTTAAATCTCTGGTCGAATTCCCCCACAGAATCCATAGTTAATTTATTAATCTCATTAATCTCTGTAATACAATGGGACTCGGATTTTGACTTTTTGAATTCATCTATTAGTCCCACTCGAATTTGGTCGAGTTTTTTTATGTGTGACCCCTGTCAGGACCACAGATAAATTCATGTACCAATCCAATGGGAAAACCCTAAGGGTTGTGATCATTTGAGCCTTCTTGATGGCTTCATCTTTGACCTATCGCACAGTCCACGCAACTTCACATAGAAACCAATGTCGCTCTGGGTATTCTAACGCATTTCCATTAAATATCGATAACTTAATATCATTCCTGACCATTATATTTGTTCTAAGCACTGCTCGAATAGTGGGAATTCCTTGTCTGCTATTATCACCTCTATGGTTACTTTGATTAACAAACTCACTGGGAGAAGAGTTTCTAGATCTTACCTTAGGAGACGTATATAGGGTCGTGGGTGTGTCGTATTCGTACTTAGATCTAGGGCTTCTTCTTCTTCTTCTCTTTCAGATATAGGCTAGTATTCCTCTTCCTCATTGCAAGAACCTATGTCAAAGCACGATGTCAACTCGTAGTACTCTCCTCTGATCGTATTGCAACTTCCTCTTCTAGTCATAGTTCTTCTCTTTCTCGACTGAAATCTTCTTCCACTTCTTAGACATCCACCTTCTAGTTCTGTTCTGCTATCACTAGGGAACATCTCATCTTACTTTGCTCCATTTTTCTCACACTTTTTTTATGACATATACCAGGTCTATGCGCATAAATATTTACTCGTTGGACTCCATTCTAAGGATCCCTTTCTTGCATACAAGCATCTTTATCCAAATTCTTAAATATGTCAGGTATCGTCCTCTTGGTCCTTTGAATAATTTTATTTCCACCTCATTATATGATGTTATTGTGTCGACAATGAATTCAATGATGTATCCTTATAAAATATTGTCTACCCAGAAATCGACATCCCTAGATATAGGGTTGCTAATACTCTTCAGCCGCTGAATCAGCTAAGGACTCCACTCTATCGGTTCTCCTCCTTGGAAATTTGTTTGCTGGGTTTCTACCTTCAGCAACCATTCATACAACAAAATAGGAAACTTGCAAAAAAAATCATGAGTTTCCATATAAAGGTGTCGCTCCAACCACTTTGTCGGATTCAATCGTGATCCTTCACTTTCTTTCCGTGCAAACTCTAATGCTTTAAAATCCACCCAATCTTGAATTTCTGGCTTCATCGGGTGCCAAAACATATCCCTCACCAAAATTATTCATGGTCCCGATAACAGAATTATTTGTTAGAGTTTATCCCTTCGAACCAGGTTCAGAACCTTGTTTGTCTGTCAATAAAGACCAAGATATTGGCCCGACAAAGTAGGGCTCAGTCGGTAGCACCTATGATGCAGATTCAGTCTCACCCGAGATATGTTTATGCGTAACTGCCAGAACCAGGTTTTTGCAGTTGGGTGGGAATTTATACTCTCATAACACCTTACCAACTCACTTGACCAAATCTATGGATTGTATATCCTATTCTGAGTATGCTCATTCAAGATATTAATCTACTTATCTGTCAACAGAGATTACAATAGTTAATATAAAGTCTTAGCACAAATTTTGTCTACCAATAGTGTGACACATGCATACAAGAACTTATTTATAAACAAATTTTATTTACTCTATTAATATCTACTCATTCACATCATACATTCATTCAACATAAATATATTCATCAAATACAAACAAGGACAACATTTAACGTGAAAATCCACCTAGGAAAAACCACAAAGCGCTCTTCATCTGGCATGAGAAATATGTAGCACCTTTCGTATGCACACTCAACTTGCAGACTCTATTCTAGATCTTCTCTACAATCTATACATAATTCTCTCCTCTCATTCTCTCTAGTCTTAGGTCTATGAAGTTTTCCTCTCCTTCACCCTACTATTGATTCGCAGTACATATCCTAGATTGACCTTATTCTCTACAACTCTACAACTTCTACAAATTTTACTAAGACATGAACCGACAAAGACCAACCCACAACCATCTTGGGTTCTCCCTTATATAAGCTCTTACATGTCATAATCAATCGACTCTATTATGTTAACCAACAGGTTGTCATTCCTATTCTCGTACATTTAGTTACACTTACAGTAGACACTATCATCCCAAACATACAAAGATGCTTTGTTACCAAAGCATCCATTATTCTAACTAACTTATTACCCATGATCATTTGAGTTGTCCTTTTCAACTATTGTACTTCTTATTATGTCATGGTTCCTTCCATCGTGACTGCTCTCTTCGCAACTTCTCTTATGTTGCGGATGCTCTCGTCACATCTTCTCTTCCTCCGTCACATCTTACCCTGTCATGCAACCAGAATCTTCATGTGCCCGAGCACAATTCTGGCTGAATTATTCCTATAATTTCCTAAGGCCAACAAATATCCGACTATATCAATTTTTCAAAGCAAGGCAGCTCCTCCACCAAGTCATGTGGCTCACTAGGAGTCAATTTCAGTAGAAGTTTCCCCATTTGATGGGGGCACTCAACGTAATGGATACCATTGCTTCCTAATGGGGAAGGATTGATCCATATGGGTATAGGTTTCCACCCACCTATTCCACCACCTGAAAACAATTTTTCTTTTTGGGATTTTTTTTGTAATTTTTTACGGTTTTTTATGTCCCATGATCAATCGAGTTGTCCTTTTCAACTATTGTACTTCTTATTCTGTCATGGTTCCTTCCATCGTGACTGCTCTCTTCGCAACTTCTCTTATGTTGCAGATGCTCTCGTCACATATTCTCTTCCTTCGTCGCATCTTACCCTGTCATGAAACTAGAATCTTCATGTGCTCGAGCACAATTCTAGCTGAATTATTCCTATAATTTCCTAAGGCCAACAAAGATCCGACTATATCAATTTTTCAAAGCAAGGCAGCTCCTCCACCAAGCCATGTGGCTCACTAGGAGTCAATTTCAGTAGAAGTTTCCCCATTTGATGGGGGCACTCAACGTAATGGATACCATTGCTTCCTAATGGGGGAGGATTGATCCATATGGGTATAGGTGTCCACCCACCTATTCCACCACCTGAAAACAATTTTCGTTTTGGGATTTTTCTTGTAATTTTTTACGTTTTTTTATGTCCCAAACTTTTGGGGTCATTTTGAGGCCCTAAACAATGTTTTTTGGTGATTTAAGGGGAAATGGATCCCAAAGGCATGTAGTTGGCCCTAGGCGCAAGTTGTAAAACATGGATACACCTTTCCAACGGTCTATCAAGTGCCCCAAATGAAGATCGTATTCAAAAGTTATGACCCCGAGAAGTTGACGGTTCAACTAACCACCTTAGGGCCACAAACTTTATGACGATTCATCTCCTAAGGTTAGGTTTAGGGTTTCTTCCTCTCCAAGGATTTGTGATAAAAGGTCCTTTGTCCTCCTTTTGTATTCATCTTGTCACGAATGAGCATAGCCACCACATATCTTTTCATAGATACAACTACCCCCATTCTAGTTACTTTTGTTTTATAGTTTGTTCTATTTCATTCATTTAATACAAGCTAAGTTTATTGTATCATTGTGCTTATTTCCATATATCTGTGTATGTGGATATATATGCTCTTTCATTTCATTCTTATATAAATCCAGACGATCATAGCAATATGATTCATTACACTAAGCTCTTGTTTCACATGCTATTAGATAGAGGTATTGGATTATATGTCTCTTATATAGTGTATATCAATCTTACTAATTATATGGGATTACTACTATTCAAGCTAGAATACGTCATTAGTCTAGTACTATTTATATTGATACATGTAACCTTTTGATCTATATTGATTTACATTGTTACTAATATCATAGAACATGTATTTATCTCACACCAAGGATATGCTAGTATTATTATAGTGATACTTTGTCCACTTATTATATTAAATACGTCACTTATATTGAACTAAGCTTGCTACTTGTTTTAACCAATAGTTTGTACTGTAGTCATAACTTAATGATATTACCTCTTAGTAAAGGTATGTTATTTATAGTATTTGAATATGATATACTAGCACTCTGCTTGGAATACTAGAAGATATTGCATCAAAAGGGCATACTCGTTACCAGGGTATCCATATTTATTCAATGTTATGTGTATGGTGCATGAATAAGGAGTTGTATCCATAAGTAATAGCATATGTTCACATCAATATATTTAGGTGATTTAACCTTTAGCACTAGTATCATTCCATAATAATAGATAGTCATACACGACTTAGTAGCTAATCCATTGGATCATTATCTATAAGCTCATGTATTATGTCAAATCAAGCTTAGGCAGTGGTTTTTCATCACTTAGAGACATGTAATGATGTTTGATTAGATGTATTCCCATATCATTTTAATTACTGATATTGACTCATACTCTTATAGAGGCACTTAACTAAGTTGTGATTCATAACCATTAGCAACCATTAGCTACTATGCAGGTATCATGCTTAATGGAAACACTAGTCCTTAGCTTTATATCTATAAGTATTATGCATGTTCTATCACCTTATCATTCCAATGTGTCATGTGTCTTTCACAACAAGTATTTGTTGTTTTGTTTAAAGGATATGCTTGATATTTCTAGATAACTTAGTATGCTTAACAAGCTAACCAATTGCCAACATAAAATTCTTGGGATACACTTTTCACATATAAGACACAATGCCATTTCTAAAAGATACACTACAACTATTTGGTAATGGGATAGGTACATATAGGTTTATATAAAAAAATTAAGTTGGTAAAAGGCAGGGAAAATAAATATGCAATTATTGTAATACCCCTGGTTTTGACCCTGGTTGCATTAAAAGGTACATGATGTATATATTGTAATTAATCGTGGTGTGGAGCTAAAGGAAAAAGCCCCACCATCGATTTGGCTGTGTTATGTTTCGACAATTGGGATCGTTGCCGATGGTATATCATGCTATTTGGCACATAATAGTTTTGGCATCATGTAAATACGCACATTAATTAAAATGAACCTACAACCAGCTACGAAGGTGTAACGTTAATGAAAAGGGCATGATTTCCTAAGGTTAAGGGGGGGTGATTGTCTAACCCATGGGAGCCATTGGGAGATTTCCATGTGTCGACCACCCATTTAAAACTCCTGTTGTTAGTTGGGAGTAGTTATGGATGGGAAGTGGTGGGTGGCAGGACTGCCAGTATTTTCCCCACGTACACTCCACCAACAGGCTCGCTCTTCTCATGTGGAGGGTAGGGGGACGGTCACCACTCTCTCCACTCTTCCACTCACGGTTTCATCTTGTTCATCTCACGCAGGAAGTCGGAGGGTCGGATCTCAACCTTTAGCTGATGGTGGTCTCTGCAAGTTTTTCCCTTGACACAAGGAGTATTGTTTACCTCATGCACAGGTCGGGGGTGTGTTCTCTTGCGGCGAGCCTGAAGAGCGGCCTTAGAGGCACGATTTTGGTTGTGTAAGTTTTCCCCTGCTGATTTGTGGTCTGTGTATGTGTTTTCCCCTATCAATGCTAGGAGTTTGTCTTCTTTCCCATTTACAGACTGTGTAATGCTACCATCGTGCGATTGGGCTGTTGTTCTTCCCCTGGTTTTGGGTTGCTGTGTGTGCAAGTATATTTTGGGTTGCTACCGAGTTGTTTTGGCCATGCTAGGGCCAAGAACAACTCTGAATCACCTTGTTTGGCTTGAGTTGCATTCACCATCTTTGGGTTGTCACCCTGTTTCCTTTTTGGTTTCTTCACAGAGGTGTGAATTGCTTGTTTTACTGCGGGTATGCAGTGGTTGGTCTTTGGACTGTGTGGAGTGGGACTGAAGGCTGGGTATGCTTTAGAAACCCGGGTTTGGGAGCCACACAGACAGAGTTAGAGGGCTGGCTTTCTTCTCCATGACCCTAGAAGAGCACTGGCAAGGGAAGTCAAGGCCTGAGGGACTGTGAAGAAGAGAAGGGACTGATTCCTGGTGTCGAGTGTGTGTGGGTATCTTAGAAGTCAGGCTAGCTATGGTGTAGGCATCATTAGATTTTCCATGAGCATACCAGTTTAGCATTTAGCCTTTCCTAGCTCCTTGATGGCATGATAAACCCAACTGTGTTGACTTGGCTGTATTGTATATCCTTGGCTATGTGTAAGCTTGCTTAGTCCCTTATTCCTTAGGGAATCATGCCCAGCTCGGGGGTGGCAGTGTTGCTAAGAGATTGATGAGCACACTGGCCTATGGTTGGGTGGAACGTTGCAGTGACGTAGCTGGTTGCGGGATGAGTTCTTACAAGATGAGTATTCTTGACCATTTCGTCTCTGTAGTTATATTTATTATTAATTAATAATGATGAATATATTGATGCTCGAATGTATGTTTGCTTCCGCTGTATGTTGAGTAATTATGCATCCTTGCATGTTTTCTGTTTTAAGCATTTTATTTCAGCATTATATGCATGTTCATCTTCATGGGGTTAGTTTCTCGAATGTTTGATGGTTTGGTAGTGTCCTCTTCACCAGTCAGAGGGTCGGGGACATTACAATTATGATCCATGAACAATCTTCCACTAGTGGCAGAATTGAGAATGAATGCAATCCCATACAGGTACAAAATTTAAATCATTGGACAAAATATTTGATGTTGTGGAAATATGAATGCAACCATGTTTCAATAAGGCTTATAAGTCCTATACCAATATGTTGGCACTTGAAATTTTCACCAAAAAAGAGATATTATTGGATTGCACCATGTTGCATACTAGTTTGCAGCATACATATTTCCACACTCAATATGAAAATCATTTTCCATGCTTGAACCATTTGCATAGATGGTTACACTAGCACTATGAATTCACATGGCATATGTTGTCAGTACTTTGCATAGGATTTAAAAGTAGTTTGTGTTTGTTTGTTTTGTTTATATGATAGGTTTACTTTTAATTCTCTCGCTTAAAACAATAAATTTTATGTTTAAATATTTTCTCCTTTCAAAAATAAAATCACTTTAATATTAGTTTCATGTTTGTCATTCAACTATGGATTTCATTTCATCATATCCTTGTTATCTATTGGTATTTGAAATTCAACTGAGTACCTACCCTTTTCAACTAGTTTTTTCTTGTAATTTTGAATTATTCTAGATAAATAATACATTTATGTATTTTCCTAGTCATAGGCTTATGGTATAATATATAGTTCTCAACATGAACATATTCTAAATGAGTTGTTGAAGAAAGGAATACTACTCACCAGATCCATTTTCTTGCATCATGTAACCAAGATCAGTGAATTGAAATTTTCACAAGTGATATGCACTTTTATTAAATTAAGTTATTTGTATGTACCAATACGTAGAATGCCATTTTGAAAAGGTAAAACATTGGATTATCTAAAAGTTAACCATGATATTAAAAAAAAATTGGGTGAGGATTGTTGTCTCTATGCAATTACATGTCATGCCAATGTGTGATGTGTCTTTCACAATGAGTAATTGTTTTTTGTTTAAGGATATGCTTGATATTTCTAGTGCACTTATTTTTATTAACAAGCTAAACAATTTCCAATAGAAAAATCTTGGGATAAATGGTTTACATATAAGACACAATGCCATGTCTAAAAGATACACTACAACTATGTGGTAATCAAAGAGGTTCATATAGGTTTATATCAAAATTTTAAGTTGGTAGGAGGCAGGGAAAATAAATATGAAATTTTGATCCATGAATAATCTTCCACTAGAGGTAGAATTGAGAATGACTCCAATCCCCATACATGCACAAAATTTAAATCATTGGACCAAATATTTGATGGTGTGGCAATAATATGAATGCAACCATGTTTCAATCAAGCCTATACCAATATGTTGGCACTTGAAATTTTCACCAAAAAAGAGATATTATTGCACCATGTTCCATACTAGTTTGTAGTATACATATTTCCACACTCAATATGAGAATCCTTTTCAAGGCATGAACCATTTGCATGGATGGTTCCACTAGCACTATGAATTCACACGGCAAATGTTTTTGGTCGTTAGCATGGGATTTAGAAGTAGTTTTGTTTGTGTGTTTTATTTATAGAATATGTTTAATTTCAATTCTCTTGCTTAGAATAATAAAGTTTATGTTATAATTTTTTCTCCTTTAAAAAATAAAAGTAATATAATCTTAGCTTCATGTTTGTTATTCAATTGTGTCTTTCATTTCATCATAGCCTTGTTATCTCACTGGTCTTCGAAATTCAGTTGAGTACCTACCCTTTTGTGGCTAGTTTTTTAATTGTGATTTTGAATTATTCTTGAGAAATAATGCATTTGTGTATTTTCCTAATCTTATGTTATCATATGGTATAATATACAGTTCTTAGCATGGACACATTCTGAATGAGTTGTTGAAGAAAGGAATACTACTCACCAGATCCATGTTCTTATGACATGTAACCAAGATCATTGAATTGAAATTTTCACAAGTGGAATTCTCTTTTACTAAATTAAGTTACTTGTTTGTACCAATATGTAGAATGTCATTCTGAAAAGGTAAAAAATAGATTACCTAAAAGTTAACCAAGATCTTGAAAACAATTTGGGCAAGGATTGGTGTCTATATAACCTTTTACATATAATGCCACTATGTTATGTGTATTTCACAATGAGTATTTGTTTTTTGTTGAAAAGATATGCTTGATATTTCTAGTACACTTAGTTATGAAACTAGATCATGATAATGTTGGATACTAAGTAAACTCTACTATGACACATCAAAATATTATTTTCTTACTAGATTTATTTCCTAGTCATGTCGAGTTATCTTTCCTTTGTTTTTCAAAAAGTTGGAAAAAATAAATCTTTGTTCTTGAACTTTTTTACATGCATTCAATGTTTTTCATGCACAAATGCTTGAAAAATATAGGGTATAATTCTTTTACTCTTACTTACTTTTGCAAGAAACTATAGTCACTATCACGATAATTGTCGTCTTCCAAAATTTAGCTTAGCATTAGAATTTTCCTAAAGTTTGGGTTGTGCTTGTGCTTTAAGTTTGATCTTGACTCTAACATAGTGTCAATAGTCACATGGGTACTTACTTTTACAATATTTTGTTCAAACATTTAATGTTGTTAAGTGCCCCTCACAAACATCAAGATTGGATTTATTACTTAAGTTGCACCCATCGTTTGGAATCTTAGTGTCCAAGATTATCCAATTTTTTATCTAAATCATCTTGGACACTGAGATTCCAAAGGATGGGTGCAACTTGTGCAATAAATACAATCTTTATGTTTACGAGGAGAAGTCAACAAAAGTCAATATTTGATCATAAAACATACGTCAAAATTTAGACATTTCAGCAACATGAGTGCAAGTACATATCTATGTTGTTAATCAATCGATTCCATTTCAATGTTCAACTCACGTACATGCAATTGTATGGATGAATCACATTGTCCACCCTCATTGATCGTACGATGTCCTAGAGACTTGCATGCAACCTTATCGACGAACAATATTGTCGAAAGCTCATTGGTAGTGCATTCTAATAGTGTCTATACGTTGTCGAAAGAATGATGTTGGTGAGACAATTTTCAACTACGACGTAGCTGACAAGACATTGTAATAATGTTCATACATTATCGAAATCCCTTGCTGGAAGAATGACATACTAAATTCTATACTTAGTCAAAGACCAATGTTTTTGAGATGAAATTCAACTATCATGCCATTGGTGGGGACATCGTAATGCTACTGTAATAACAATGTTATAGGAGAAATTCAGAATTTCGATGCAAAATTTGCGACGTTCCAAATTCATTGTAATCCGAAGTTTAAGCGTCAGATAGGTTGTCGTAAAATGGGTCCTTTGTAGTAGTGGGGGACTATACAAGCTTCTAATTTGAAGGGTAAAGGAGCATAATGGGTGCTAAACTACAGAAATCCATTGTAGGTGGGGGACTGCCATCTTGTGAGTGAATGTACATAGCTTCAAGTGGTGAGACAACTCACTGGGACAAGGTAAAAGATATGGAAAAACTAAAAGGTGTCCAAAGGTAAAATGCAAGAAGGAAAAGCCAATATTTAAATGCCACTAAAAGTATATGTGTGTATATGTGTGTGTTGTGGTACCACCAATAATGAGTGAAAAGTTACACCTTTGGAAATATCCTACGCACTTAAAAACAAAACCAATTCCATAATATTATTGAAAACTAAACACAAAATCTAGATACCATACATGGGTCCTTCATTTGTGTGATAACAACTTAAAATATGACCTTAAATGTATCTATGTTGATGTCATGCATGGGGAGGTCAAGGAATAAGGAGTTACTCTTGTGAAGGTGTTTAGGGAGTATTGAGTTCCTAGGGAGTCACTCTTATGAAGGAAGTTATGGAACGATGATTTCCATAGGATGATTTCTTGTGAAAGTCATAGGGAATGATGAGTTGCAAAGCAGACACTCCTACAAAGTGAAAGGAGGACAACAAATAAAGAGTTCCCAAAGGAGTCACTTTTGTTGAAGGAAACTAGGGAACAACGATTTACAGAAGAGACACTTTGATTAAGGAGGCTAGGGATCAATGAGTTCCCAAAAGAGGCATTCCATTAAGGAGGTCATGGATTGGTGACTACCCAAAGGAGGATCTTTGGATAAGGAGCTTAGGGAATGACAAGTTTTCAAAAATATCACTTCGATTGAGGAGGCTAGCAAATGTTGAGTTCCTAAAGGACAAACTCGTGTATAATGCAAGGAGATCGAGGCACTCACATGGGGTGAAACTAAATATAACAATGTTAATGGGGGCTTAATAAAGAGGTGATCAATCTATATTACTAGGACGGTTCGAGTAGTCCATTTGGATATAAATATTATCATGTTAAGGAGTGCAAGAAGTAAGAATGTGTCATCATGGCTCCCACACAAAATGTAATGTGAGTTTGTGTTGCGTCAAGAACTAGCTCTGGTATGACTATTGTAATGTATGATTTCTCACACACGTGTTGAAAAAAAACCTACAAGGGGTTGTGCAGTCCTTGGTAGCAGATCAAAATGAGAAGTAAAATGAATATAATCTAAGCTAACTATATTCATTCTCAAACATGTGTACAAGAACATATAAAAAAAAACTAGCCATTGAAAGAGAGGTGCATCATGTAAAAGAATGTGGTTTTATTATTATAAAATAATTAAGTGGTATGTACACACCTTGGTATCGTCTTTTTAGAGTAGTGAGCCCGTGAAACTAATACAAGGGAAGGTTTGCTTCTATCTGTGTCACTACAATCTCCAACTAGGTGTCATGTGATAATTCCCTTTGTGGTGAAAGTTAAAAGGAGAGTATGGTTTCTTTCTCTTTCTAGCGAGAATTCGATAGCATGTGTAACACACCTAGAACTGTAATTGAAGAATGACCAAGTTTTAAATTTATTGTAAAGTTTTTATGACCAAGTTGGTCAAGGATTAATGTAATTGAATAATTATTTATTTAATAATTAAATAGAGGAGACACCTATCCAAAGGAGATTGTTGAATGAGTGTTTACTGACCCAATAGGAGAAATGAGCAGTTGTAGAAGGTTGGTTGACAAGTGGAAGCACTAGCATTTCACTTTCTAGTTGTTGTAGGAAGCATAATCCCTAAAATTGTGGCCATGTTCCCTGAGAGGGGGAACTAAGCTGGTGGATCGTTCAATTACAAAACTGACCCAAAGACCTAGTCAATCTTAGAAATACCATCAAAATGAGCATGAGGCTCGCCACTACATTCTATTTCCAAGGGAATGAACCTTGTGACTGCTGCAAACTGAAAAGTTAGGGACACAAGGAATTTGATGAGTGGGTAGCTAAATTGGAATGGTTGAGTTAAGTCTGCTACTGAGTGCTAAATTACAGCAAGTTGTTGTGAGGAATATTATCCAGTGATCTTGTTCCTAGTGGTTCAGTGAACAAGCTCAGGGGTCCTAAGCAAGTAATTTGGCTGCTTCACGAGACGATTGGGTGGAACAGTATCCTTTGGGTGTTTTTCCCCCTTTTTCTATTTATCCAGGTTCTAAACTGATTATTATTATCTGAAATTAAATTCTCTAATTGTTGTTTATCAAGTATGTTTAATTTTTTATAGAGTTTAAATGGTATCTATCCGTAATATATTTCCTTTGAAAAAAAAGCAGTAATTGCTTTTCCATAATCCCATAATCAGGGTTTTCTAATGGTTGATACTTTATTGGTTTAAAATCAATCATTACAAACATGGTTCGGGTAAGCCATTAGTATAGAAACTATATTTTTTTCCTTCTCATCAAGATCTAGTTCTAATACATATAGTTAGTAGTTTTAAGTCTCTCTCTTTTTTGTTATTCTTATATACGTAACTTACAGTTAGGGTTTAGAACTCAAGAATTTTATGTATAAATCATTATAAATACACGAAGATATATTCCTACCCTAGGAAAATTGACTTAGTGCTCTCTGGTCAGATTTATTTTACCAATATTTTTTTTACTCCAACAGAGAAAACCGAGATCTAGTATGATGTAGATCGCATTCTTGTTATAAATCTACAACATTATAATATTATTTCCCATTAAAATAAATTATACAGTAAAACCCTAGAAAACAATTTTTCAATCTAAGTATTAAGAGTAAACTGTTAAATAACCAGGTGTAGAGATCGAATCTAGCTAAGGATTTCGAATAACTAAAGCAGGGTTACTTTACAAGGGCTTTAGGGACCAATATTTATTTTAAAAACAATTATTAAAATACCAAATCGAGATTATCGACAGGCCACAGCCTGGGTTACAGGCTAAAGGTCGTTTGGTATTATTATCAAATGCACATAATAAAATCACGACATCCTTATGGCTTATTATTATTTAACTTTAAAAATAGTTTGATCCATCCAACATCCTAAATCAACTTAGTAGTGGCTTCATGGCCTTTTTTTAACAGAGTAATGACCTTACGGCCTCCCTTAAAGAAATAGAAAGAAAAAAACTAGGTAAAGGCCTCACGACTGTAACAATATTCATTATAAAACCAAGCTACAAAATTGCTAAATAAAACATGATAATATTTTGGAAAAAATCCTCACAGGTTTTTCTTCAAATTATGAAAACCATTTTTATGAAATAGTAAATAGTAGTGTCATTCTTTTGACAGTGGCCCTATGACCCTTTTCTCAAAAACAATCGTGACAGGGTAAAGGCCTCACAGCCATATTTCTTTGTTTATTAAAACATTAACAAAGCAGTAAAAGAAAACACGACTGAGTCATATACATAACCAATAATCAATATAGAGTAACATTTTTACATTATGCAACTACTGCAATAATGTATAGAAACCCCACGGCCGTTAAGATTCTCTATCATAAAATGAAGCTACAATACTACTAAAACCATCACAAACATGGTATTATTTTAACCTTAATTCCCTCACAGGGTACTTTTACATTGTTGAAACGATGGTAGTAGAAACTATCCAAAATACACCATAAAACAAATATTAAACCCTATCACTAAACAGATGTGGCATAGTCATTATGACTCCACAGACGAAGGGTTATCCCATACATTATCAAGTTTAAATGCCTCATGGATTTACCAAAAAGAGTTATCACTTTCACGCACAAAGAACAGGTGCAAAGATGAAGTCCCAAAACTATGCCATGAGGAAAATGCATAACAAGACATGGTGATTTAAACCACAGAGCCATGAAGGGAAAGGTAATAGGTCTTACCGGATTGTAAAATCCCTTTTTGTACAACATCCAACCAAAAACAATGGTTGCAAAGAACGGTTCTAGAAACCTCCTGCACATACAAAACACGGAGGTCAAACACTGGGTTATAAACTATTTTGTAACAAAAGAAAAACAATAATCCAACTGAAGAAGAATAGCTTACCTTATCTCTATGTTTGAGACTGTAACCGAATCAGTGCATGTGTTACCATTTCGAGAGGATAGAACCTCACCATTAAACTATTCTCTCTCGGGCAGAGTTAAAAGGTGTCAAGGGTTGAGAACCCCAGCCCTCCACCATCGATTATGCATAGAGGAACTAACCATTCGAGCGGATAGGGACCAGAGGGGTCGAACAAAGAACAAATGATTCCATTACAGAGTTCATCAAGAAGACTAGCACTTACACCAAGGCGCCATAAACCCCTAGGGTTTTCCTTTATGTATTTTAGCCTCTAGCTGGTACATTTAAGACCTCCACATGGCCTGCATGTGAAACCTTTAAATCCGTGATCTTTACAAATCTTGTCAACCTTCTTTTGTTTCGATTAATCAACCTTTGTTGCAGTTAAGAGTTTAGGAAAATTTTCATGGTTCCACATGATTGCAAGTTGATAAGGTTTGTTACAAATTTTGGTGCATGGTATAATGTATGATATGGCTTGGTAGAATTGTATGAGGTTCGATTTAGGACTTGGATACTGTTTGGGTCGACTACAACCCCTTGGTGTACCCTAGCTTAGGACTTGCCTCTTTATCTAGGAAGCTAAATCTTGGTCACTTTCACCTGCACAAGGAAAATGAGAGTTTTGTGTTATCCGTAGAGGCTAAGTAAGACCTGAGAAGGCTCCTCTTCCTAGTTGTTAGGTAGGGTAAAAAAAATTGAAGAACAAAAATTACTTTTACAACAAATTCAATTGACAAAGGCCTAAATAGTTTAGCAACAATTAAGTAGTGACTTTATTACCTTACAACGCATCAAGTATTGTTGTAAAAAGGACATGTGGTTGAAAACTCTAAACATAGTCTTATGAGTCTTGCAGTCTAACTTAAATCACATTTTAATTATTGACACAACAGATAAATCATAAAATATAGTATATGTTTTTATGTAATTTAGGGATGTTACATGTTGTATCAGAGCGAGTTTCCAAACACTTGGCCTGATTGGATCACTCGCATACAAATAAGAAAAAAAATATACTGATCATATTTTAAATTTATTTATGTACAGAAATATAAAAATTTGTTTTGCAGGAAAGTGGAAGGTGTTGAAGCATCTGCTGAAAATGGATCTTAGCACAATAATCCAAACAACATTTATGTGGAACTAAATAATCAACCTTCAGAGTTACTTCAAACAATGAAATAATTGAAAGATGAACTACAAACTATGAAAGTAGATAATGAAAGGATTTTGGAACTAAATCAGATTCTACTAGACAAAATACATAACAGAGGGAAAGATAAAAGGAATATGTATGAAATTGATTCTAAAACAATATCATACAAACATAAGGAAAAGAAAGTAAAATATTCTGATAGTGAATCCTTTTCAGAGGTTAACGCAAGGTCTCATTGGGGAAGGTATAAATACACAAGTGAAATTAGTGAAAGCAACCATAGGCCTAGAAAAAGAAAGTATAAACCTTATGAAGATATTTCGGGAGAATTTAAAAAGATAAAACCTCCTATGTTTAATGGTGAAGTAGAAAAGGGTGAAGAAGTCGAGGCTTGGTTATCGGGAATGAAGAAATATTTCTAGATTTATAGCTACTATGACATACTGAAATCTTGGATGGCTATCTACAACCTAACCGAAAAAGCTGACATCTGGTGGCAAGACATAAAAAGAGTAAAAAAACTTAAGGAGAAGTATCTAACTTGGAGAGTCTTTAAAAAGTATTTTAAAATGATTTCTTTTTCTTAACAATATTACAAAGAAAGAGCTAAAGAATTTTATGAACTAAAACTGGGTTCAATGTCAATGAAAGAGTTAAGTAGCAAATTTCTAAGCCTGTTAAGATATGTACCATATATAATTGACGAAAAGCCTAAAATACAAAGATTTTTAAGTTGTCTTCCCACTAGCTTCAAGGACATAATTGAGTTTGATAATTCAAAGACCCTTGAAGACGCAATGAGAAAATACGACTTCTATTACGAACAGAGTAAAAAGAGAGAAATCATACCTAACTAGAAGCATAAGAGAACAAGTAGCTTTAATCAGAAGAGAAAAGGTTTAAAGTCTAATAAAAGTTTTGGAAATCATTCTCGAAATTTCTCCAAGAATAATTATCAAGGAGTAGATTTTAAAAATAAAATACATCAAAATACTACAGCACTAAAAGGCAAGGATATGCCTAACAATTATGTTTAAAATAATGAACATAAGGAACCTGTAAAATGTTGGGAATGTCAAGGACCGCATTATGCCAAGTATTGTTTGAACAGGAAAGGGAACTTCGAAAACGTGGATACCATTAAGGAAGATGAAACAATTGGAGATGTAGCAAATGAAATGCCCAGAATAAATGCAGCCTTGGAGAATCGATGGGATGATCATCAGACTTCCATCGTGGAAGTACAAGGTATGATACAAAACCAATATGTTTCCATTATGATTGACCGATGTGCTAGTTTAAGTTATGTGTCATCTAGCATAGTGGAAAAATGCAATTTATCTTTGAAAAAGTTTGAAAAATCTTGGTTGGTCCAGTTAGATGTAGGAACTAAAAGGAAAGTAATTAATTATGTTGAAAACTGTGATTTGTTTATGATTCAGTTCAAAACTCAATTCAAGTTAAATGTGCTACCGTTAGGATCTTATAATGTTTTAATATGTATGGATTGGCTAGAACACAATCAAGTAATTTTAAATTGTTTTCAGAAGACATTTACTTGTTTAAATGACAAAGCAGAAAGGATTACAGTCAAAGGAATACCAAGGAAAATTTCGATTAGACAAATCACAACCTTACAGATGAAAAAGGCTATAAGGAAATGTTGTAAAATATTTGCTATACATGTAATAAATAAAAAACAAATTGATAAAAAAAGATAAGCTGAAATTCGATGGTATTCCAATCCTACAAGATTTTGCGGATGTTTTCTCGGAAGAAATTCCAGGATTACCTCCAAAGAGAGATCTGGATTTTTCAATCGAATTAGTACCAGGAGTTGTACCTAATTCAAATGCTCCTTATCAAGTGAACATTTTAGAATTGAACAAATTGAAATTACAATTACAATAACTAATAGACAAAATTATTTAAGACCAATTGTATCCCCTTGGGGAGCACTTGTCTTATTCGTTAAAAAGAAAGACGGTACATTATGTCAATGTATAGACTATCGTCAACTGAAAAAAATGGCAATTAAGAATAGATATACTCTGCCCTGCATCGATGATCTGTTTGATCAGATACGTAGAGCGACAATATTTTCAAAAATAGACTTGAGAGTTGGATATCATTAAGTCAAAATTAAAGACAAAGACATTTTTAAGACTTCCTTCAGAACTAGATACGGGCACTATCAGGTTGTAGTTATGCCCTTTGGGATAACAAACGCTCCAACAACTTTTATGTGCTTAATGAACAGTGTCCAAAGAAAATACTTAGATAAATTTGTAGTCATATTTATAGATGACATATTAATTTATTCTAAAATGAAAGAAGAACATGACAAACACTTACAGATAATACTACAAGTTTTAAGAGAATATAAACAATATGCTAAGTTTAGTAAATGTGAATTTTATAAAGATAAGATACAGTATATAGGGCACGTGATATCCGAAGAAGGGATATCAGTAGACCCGGATAAGATAAAAGCATTAATTGTATGGTATGTTCCCAAGGAAGTAACTGATGTACGATCATTTATGGGAATAACAGGTTATTACAAGAAATTTATAGAAGTATTTTCGAAAATCACAAATCCTATAACATCATTATAGAAAAAGGGAAAAATATTTTTCTGGGATCAAAAGTGTGAAGAAAGTTTTAAAAAATGAAAAGAATTGTTAACTACTGCACCCATATTAAAAATAACAGATCTAGACAAAAAATTTGTTGTATGCCCTGATGCATGCAATGAAGGTTTGGGTGGAGTACTGACACAAGAAGGTCACATATTGCTTATGAATCAAGGAAGTTAAAAACACACGAAAAGAATTATGCAACTTATGACTTAGAGCTGGCTGCCATAATTCATGCTCTTAAAATGTGGTGCCATCATTTAATGGGTAAAATATTTTTACTAATGTCCGATAATATAAGCTTGAAGTATCTGTTTGATCAACAAAATATGAACGCAAGGCGAGCTATATGGTTAGCGTTCCTTAGAAAATATGATTTTGAAATCAAACACATCAAGGTAAAGGAAAATAAAGTGGTTGATTCCTTAAGGAGAAATACAGTAACAAGTTTCATAGCTGCCATCAACAATTATAAAACTGATTTAGATGATAAATTGGAAGAAGGAATAAAACTGGACACTGAATACCAAAATCTAAGAGAAAAAGTAACTCAGAATTAATCTAAAAATGTAAAAACATATTAAAGTTTAAATGAAAAATGCTTAATGTTGTATAAAAAGAGACTTTATGTGCCTAACATATAAGAAATTAAACTATCGATTTTGAATGAAGTACACAAAAGTCCTTATTCCTGACATCCGGGGTATCAAAAGATGATAACAATGTTGAGAAAAGAGTATTCATGACCTAATATGAAGAACGAAGTTGTTGAATATATATCTAGGTGTATAGAATGTCAGTAAGTTAAAGTTGAGCATCAACACCCAACGGGTCTTTTACAACAATTACCAATTCCAAATTGGAAATGGGAAGTCATCAGTTTTGATTTTATAACTGGGTTGCCTAAAAACTAGAAACAAAATGATTCAATGATGGTAGTTGTGGATAAACTAAGAAAAAAAACACACCTTATACCTGTTAAAACAATTGATAAAACTGCTAATATTGTTGACATCTTCATGAAAGAAATATTTCGGTTACATGGGATTCTGAAGGTAATCATTTTAAACAGAGATCCTAAGTTTATTGGTAATTTTTGGAAATCTTTATTTAAAGGATTAGATACTCAATTAAATTTCAGTACTACTTATCATCTGCAAACGAATGGACAAACAAAAAGACTCAATCAAGTACTAGAAGATATGCTACAAATGTATGTTAGAGACTATCCCAAGAAGCAGGAAGATTATTTTCACTTAGTTGAATTTGCGTATAATAATCATTATAAGGCTTCAACAAAGCTTAGTCCTTTTGAAATATTAGATGGTAGGAAATGTAATACTCCTATTAAATGGAGTAATCCAGTTGACAGATTGATATTAGGACTTGACTTGTTAAAAGAACTATAACTAAGAGTGAAACAGGTACAAAGCGATTTGAAAACTGCTCAGGATAGACAAAAGAGTCATGCAGACCTGAAAAGAACTCTGAAAGAATTCTGAGTAGGTGATCATGTGTTTGTTAAGGTAAAACCCAGAAAGAGCTCCTTTAAACTAGAAAACTATGCTAAATTAGCACCTAGGTATTGTAGACCATTCGAAATATTAGCAAGAGTGGGGCCAGTGGCATAGTTAGCTTTGCCACCTAATCTTAGAATACATAATGTCTTTCATATTTCCATATTGAAAAATTATGTACACGATGCAACTCATGTGATCTGGAATATGATTCAAGTAGAACCCGGAGGAGATTTTCAAGTGGAACCAGACTGTATTCTCGACAAGAGAGAACATTTTCTCTAGAAACACACCATTGGACAGGGAAAGGTGCATTGGAAACACCTCGGTCCAGATGAAGCAACCTGGGAATTGGAGAGTGATATTCAGGTGGCATATCTAGCTCTATTCCAAGAGGACTCGAAATAAAATTAAGCAACATCGAGGACGATGTTGAACTTAAGGGGGGGTGTTTGCAACACACCTAGAACTAAAAAATAAATATTTTTATTTATTTCAAAAAAACAGTATGTTAAATTTATTGTAAATTTTGTATGACCAAGTTGGTCAAGGATGACTATAATTGAAGAATTATTTAATTTAATAATTAAATAGAGGAGACACATATCCAAAGGATATTGTTGAATGAGTGTTCATTGACCCACTAGGAGGAATGAGAGTTGTAGAAGGTTGGTTGACAAGTGGAAACACTAGCATTTCAAATTCTAGCTGTTGCAGGAAGCATAATCCCTAAAACTATGGCCATGTTCCCTGAGAGGGGGAACTGAGCTGGTGGCTCATTTAATTCCAAAATTGACCCAAAGACTTAGGCAATATTATAAATACTATCAAATTGAGCAGGAGGCTCACTACTACATTCTATTTCCAAGGGAATGAGCCTTGTGACTGTTGAAAACTGAAAATTTGGGCACACAAGGAACTTGATGAGTTGATAACTAAAGTGGAATTGTTGAGTTAAGTCTACTACTAAGTGCTAAATTACAACAAGTTGTTGTGAGGAATATTATCCAGTGATATTTGTCCTAGTGGTTCAGTGAATAGGCTCAGGGTTCCTAAGCAAGTACTTTGGTTGCTTCAAGAGACGGTTGGGTGGAATAGTCTCCTTTGGGTGTTTGTCCCCCTTCCGCTATTTATCCAGGTTCTAAACTGATTTTTATTACTTGAAATTAAATTCTGTAATTGTTGTTTATCAAGTATGTTTAAGTTTTTATAGAGTTTAAATAGTATATGTCCGTAATATATTTCCTTTAAAAAAACTGTAATTGCTTTCCATAATCTCATAATCAGGTTTTTCTAATGGTTGATACTTTATTGGTTTAAAAACAACCATTACATACATGGTTAGGGTAAGCCATTAGTACAGAAACTATATTTTTTCCTTCTCATCAAGATCTAGTCCTAATACATATACTAGTAGTTTTAAGTCTCTTTATTTATTGTTATTCTTATATACATAAATTACAGTTAGGGTTTAGAACTCAAGAAAGATATGTATAAATCATTATAAATACACAAAGAGTATATATTCATGCCCAGGGCAAATCGACTAAGTGCTCTCTGGTCAGATTTCTTTTACCAATATTTTTTTACTTCAACAGAGAAAACCGAGATCTAGTATAATGTAGGTCACATTCTTGTTATAAATATACAACATTATAATATTATTTCCCATTAAAATAAATTATACAGTAAAACCCTAGCAAACAGTTTTTCAATCTAAGTACTAAGAGTAAATTGGTAAATAACCAGGTGTACAGATCGAATCCTGCTAAGAATTTTCATTAACTAAAGCAGGGTTATTTTACAAGGGATTTAGGGCCTAATATTTATTTTAAAAACTGTTATTAAAATACCAAATTGAAATTATCGACAGGCCACATCCCAGGTTACAAGCTGAAGGTCGTTTGGTATTATCATCTACACTTAAAAATGCACAGAATAAAATCACGACAGCCTTATGGCTTATTATTATTTAAATTTAAAAACAGTTTCATCAATCTAACATCCTAAATAAACTTAGTAGTGGATTCATGGCATTTTTTTAACAGATTAATGGCCTTACGACCTCCCTCAAAGAAAACAAAAAATAACTAGGTAAAGTCCTCACGACCGTAACAATATTCATTATAAAACCAAGCTACAAATTTGCTAAATAAAACATGATAATATTTTGGCAAAAAACCTCACGGGGTTTTCTTCAAATTTTGAAAACCAATTTTATGAAATAGTAAACATTAGCGTCATTCTTTTGACAGTGGCCCTACAGCCCTTTCCTAAAAAACAATCATGACAGGGTAAAGGCCTCACGGTTGTATTTCTTAGTTTATTAAAACATTAACAAAAATTTAAAAGCAAACATGACTGATTCATATACATAACTAATAATAAAAAGAGAGTAACAATTTTACATTATGCAACTACTGCAAAAATGTACAGAACCCCGCGACCATAAACATTACGTATCATAAAATGAAGCTACAGTACTGCTAAAACCAAACGCAAACATGGTAGTATTTTAACTTTAATTCCCTCACCAGGTTCTTGCAATTTAAGCAAACTTTTACATTGTTGAAACGATGGTAGTAGAAACTATCCAAAATATACCATAAAACAAATAGTAAGCAGATGTGGCATAGTCACTATGACTCCACAGATGAAGGGTTATCCCATACATTATCAATTTTAAATGCCTCATCTATTTACCAAAGAGAGATATCACTTTCATGTTCATGCACAAAGAACAAGTGCAAAGATGAAGTCCCAAAACTATACCATGGGGAAAACGCAGAACAAGCCACAGAACCATGAAGGGAAAGGTAACAGGTCTTACGGGACTGTAAAACCCTTTTTGTACAACATCCAACCGTAAACACTGGTTGTGGAGAATGGTTCTGGAAACCTCCTGCACATACAAAACATGGAGGTTAAATATTGGGTTATAAACTATTTTATAACAAATAAAAACAATAATCCAACTGAAGAAGAATATCTTACCTTGTCTCTCTGCATTTGCGACTGTAACCGAAGCAGCACGGCATTACCGTTTCGAGGAGACAGAACCTCGTCATTAAATTTTTCTCTCTCTGACAAAGTTAAAAGGTGTCAAATTCCAAGAACCTCAACCCCTCCACCATCAATTATGCACTGAGGAGCTAACCAATCGAGCAGATCGAGACCGGAGGGGTCGAACAAAGAACAAATGATTCCATTACAAAATTCATCAAGAAGACAAGCACTTACACAGAGGTGCCATAAACCCCTATGGTTTTCCTTATGTCTCTTAGCCTCTAGCTGGTACATTTAAGACCTCCACATGGACTACATGTGAAACCTTTAAATTCACGATCTTTACAAATCTTGTCAACCTTCTTTTGTTTCAATTAGTCAACCTTCCTTGTAGTTAAGAGTTTACGCACTTTTCCATGGTTCCATGTGATTGTAAGTTGATAAGGTTTGTTACAAATTTTGGTGCATGGTATAATGTATGATATGGCTCAGTAGCATTGTATGAGGTTCGATTTAGGAATTGGAGATTGTTTGGGTTGACTACAACACCTTAGTGTACCCTAGCTTAGGACTTTTCTCTTTATCTAGGAAGCTAAAGTTTGGTCACTTTCACCTGCACAAGGAAAAAGAGAGTTTTGCGTTAGCCATAGAGGCTAAGTAAGACCTGAGACCCTCCTCTTCCTAGCTGGTAGGTAGGGTTAAAAAAACTGAAGAACAAAAATAGCTTTTACAAAAAATTCAACTGACAGAAAACAAAAATAGTTTAGCAACAATTAAGTAGTGACTTTATTACCTTACAACGCATCAAGTATTGTTGTAAAAAGGACATGTGGTTGAAAACAGTAAACATATTCTTATGATTCTTGCAATCTAACTTAAGTCACATTTTATTTGTTGACACAACACATAAAGCGTAAAGATAACATCTCATGGATTTATCATCCTAGGAAATTACATATTTACATATAGTAATTTTTTTTATGTAATTTAGGGATGTTACAGCATCAAAACACATTTACAAATGGAGGAATGGATATGAAATAGTGACCATGAGGGAATATTTTATATGCACAAGAGTGATAAAAAACAATATTTAGATACAATGTGTATGCTCTCAATTCCATTCATTTCTTAGTTGAGAGGTTAGGGTTTTGGAGGTTAGATGTGTTGTTAATTTCAACCATGTCAATTGTATGTGCCCACTTTTATGCATTACTTCCCTTGGGGAAGCATGGAATGATGAATGGTAACCAAAATTATGCTCTTGGTAACAAGTCATAGGTTTTTGGGCAATAGGTGTGACCGAGTTCATGCTTTTCAAAGGAAAAAGTGCAACCTTTAGTTATGGTCAATTTTTGGGTTTGAGTTACAGTGTTTTTGTTATTTGGTCATTTCCTCATGTCATATGGATGATATAGGATGTAAAATTATTCTAATACTGGAAATTATAATGCATAATGGTGATGAAAATTATGACAAAGTAGGTGGAATTTTTTTGGATGTTAACAACTATATTGAATAGTGTTACTGCCCCCAAAATTAGTGGATGTAGACTAAGAGAAGAATTTTTACCAATATAGAAGCTAATGGACAAAAGTTATAAGAATAATTAGTTTAAGTCCAAGCATCCAAAAAATCATAATTAAGTGTGAGAGGTGGTATTGTTTGAGAGGGATCAATGATAGTTCCAAAGGAGATGGAATCAAAGGATTCATTAACGTAGTGGTTAGGGACATGTATAAATTTGATAAGAGAACCTAGGTGGAGGTAAACAAAGAACTAATGAAATACTTTAAGTCCATAAAGAATTTTTTTGTAATTATGGAATAATGTGTTTGAGTAGTCATGGTTACTTTGAAAAAATGGGGGAATAAATTGGTGTATATGACCTCAAGGGTGAATGAAATCCACCCAACCTCCAACCCGAAGTGGTGGGGAAGTAATTTTAGGGACATGGGATCCCACTCAGTGGTTGTGGATGCTTTACAAATAATGGAAGTGGATACATAGTGCTTGGGCTATATGCAAGCGATGAAAGGTGAGATTATGACATGCGATGGACATGGCGAGGGATCATAATATGCAATTTATTTAATGGAATTGATATAGCCTCCAGGATGGAATTTCATGATCTAAAAGAGTGAAGACACCACAACATTCATGGAATAAATTTAATCATTTCCAAAGAGGATGCTGCAATCCAATGGATGAGAGATGACAATAACATCAATTAAGACAATATTACTACCTAACTTAATGGGGAGATTAGGCACAATCCCTATTGGGTTACAAAGTGTGTCGTTGAAGGGTTATAATGTGGCCATTGATGGCATGAGTGTGGGAAAATTGTTAGATTAAATAACCCTCCTAGAGATAAGGGTGACGAATCTAATGGGCCACACCACACCCAAATCCACTTCCCAAGGAACACATGATATTAAACCCTAAATTTGGGGGAGACTTCCTTGTTTGAGGGTGCATTCCTTGATTTGGGGGATTTTTTTACATGATTTAAGGAATAACATAAGTTACAGCTAAATCTGCTCCACTAATTTAGCCTAAACTAACCCTTAACACTCACTAGAACCCTAATTAAGTCAACTCTGCCATTCTTCAGATATTTTAGAGATATACATGATGCCATTCAATTAACTGACTGATCAGTGAGTTCCTTTATTAGTTAACCCAATATAGGGTTGCATACATGACTTATTGGGGTTATTTGCACTCATTCAAGCCTGCATATCCCTCTCTGCATAACATGGAACCTCTCTACATGGCATGTACAATTAGAGTTTCTCTCTTACCTAATTTGAATCGTTCCTCTATATATTGTAATCATCTCCTCTCATTTCAGTGAATGGACTTAATTATTCTTTTCTCTTCCATTTTGAGTTTCTTACGTAGTAATCAATGTTATTCATTTATTACATTATGATTTGATGGATGATTTCTTTCTCATTGCATATCGAGTTAGTTTATGTACCTAGATTTATACATTTTGAATTCTTATATTGTATTAGAGCATAGGGGGTACTAAACTAGTTAGTCTTTCAATGATTTATTGTCAGTTATCTAACTTGCAGGTTGAGAACGCCTTTCACAACTAGGATTTTGTAGTAATCAAGAAGGATTTTATCACCATCCAAGAGGCCCTAGAAGCTTCACAACATATGGACTATGAGAACATATTCACGATCCACCACTGACATGAGGAAGACCCTTTTATAGGCCCAGAAGAAGAGGTAATGTACAAATTTCTTCCATCATTCAAAAAATTGTCCCAGATCAGGTTCAAATTTCATAATATTTTGGATAACTTGTCCCAGATAAAGTTCAAATTAAATTTTCAAATGGAGAGCTTGTCCCAAATCAAGTTCTCATCGAAGAAGACTTTTTACAAGCCACCAAAGAAGGATTTTTGCATCCACCAAGGAAGGTTTTTGTAGCCACCAAAGAAGGATTTTGCATCCACCACAAATCCCATTTGCAACTCATTTGCAACCACTAAAATACTTAACTACCACCATCAAAGAAGTGAATTTGCATCCACCAAAGATCTCTTTTGCATCCATCAAAAAGTTCTTTTTCAGCTTTTAAAAAGTGATTTTGCAGCCATGGATCTCTTGTCTCCCTGACTCAGTTGCTACATAGTTTGTAGGCTAGATCTAGTCTTGTTGAAGGAACCCTAGAAGCCTCAAAATTCATTTCCTACGAGGACATACTCACTTACATTTAGAAGATGAAAGAGGTCCTTGGATAACATGTCCCAAATCATATTCTTGTTGAAGAATACCTCCAGAATGTCTTCTCATTCTCAAGATCTACAAACTTTAATCCTACAGTTCATTATTTTCCACCCAAAATATTCAAGGGATTTTTTCCATTCGAAGCAAGGAGTGGTCAAGAACCACTATTCAAACGCTTCAAAGTGTTTGGATCTCATGAATGGGATCACATGCACTTTAAAAGAAGGAGGAGTTCATAAAGGTATGTAAGGATCTTCACAAATCCCTTTACCGAGCAACAGTTCACCCAATTGAGAGATTATTTAGGAGTAAAGGAACTTTCTTAAGGAGGCTCCTTAAAGTCTTATTTTCACATTCTCTTTTATGGGGAGGGGGGTTCCCTCTTTCCCAATTTTTCAAAGATTTTTTTTTTAATGTAAATGGGTACCTATTATGGCTTAAAATTGTCGGGACCCATTTTTATTTACTTAGTTTTTTCTTTATAGTTAGGCTCATAGGGGGGTATTAGATTAAATAACCCTCCTATAGATAATTCTGATGAATATAATGGCCCAACCACACCCAAATCCACTTCCTGAGTCATCCATGAGACCAAATTCTATATTTGGGGGCACCTTCCTTGGTTTGAGGACAGGTTCCCTGATTTCGGGGAGTTTTTTACATGTTTGAAGAAAGAACATGAGTTACAGCTAAATCTGCTACACTGATTTAGCCTAAACTTAACTCTTGCTGACCCTTCACACTAATTAGCACCGCAATTAAGTCAATTTTCCCCTTGTCAAGAGATCTAGGGAGATGCATGTTTTCATTTAGTTAACAAAATGATTAGTGAGTTCCTTTATCATTTAACTTAACCTAGGAGTGCATAGATGACTTATTGAGGTTATTTGCTCTCAGTTGAGACTGACTGGCCCTCTTTGCATAGCATGGACTCTCTATACAAGGCATGAAAAATTGAGTTTCTCTCTAACCTGATTCGAATTGTTCCTCTATATATTGTAACTATCCCCTCTCATTTCAGTGAATGAACTTGATCGTTCTTTTCTCTTCCATTTTGAGTTTCTTATGTAGCAATCAATGTTATTCATTTATTACATTCTGATTTCTTGGTTGATTTGTTTTTCACTGCATATATAGTTAGTTTATGTACCTAGATCTATACATGTTCAAAACTTATAACCCATATGTTGCTAGGAAGATAAGAACGTAATACATGAGGAGGCCCCATCATCCACTAAACATCAATGGTCCATGGAGTTCTTAGTGATGACCAATATTGGGAATGGGGTAGAATGTGGAAGACATGCTTGAATATGTTGGTACCTAATTAAAGGTGAAGGCATGTGATTGGTATGGGTGAGTTCTTCCATTATCCTTATAAGGAGAAGGTCTAGTGAACATCATGTCACTAGAGGTGTAAGGGGTTCTTCCAAATCCAAATTGTTGGGTAAATACATCACTACAAATATCCTTCATAAAATGTCAACCCAACGAGGTAAGCTTTGAGGCACAAGCACTATATATGCAAGATTAGGGCCTATCCTAATCTACTCTAAGTTGATTTACTCTATCTAAATATTATTCGAAAATGCTTGATACTAATATTCCTATTCTAATAATCATCAAACTCATTTAAATTTAAAATCCCAATACTAACTAAATACTCTCACATCTACATTCAAATTCATGTTCTATCCCAATTGCAGAAATGAAAATATATTTCAAACTATCTTTAAAATAATCCTGATACCAAAGCATAAAAAATGAGAATTATAACATAATTCAAAAACCAGATTAAATAAACAGAAAACTACATATTGACACAGAAAGCAAGGTAAGTGACAGAAAGTGAACTAGGACTAAATAAGTAGAAAACTACATATTAACACAGAAAACAGTGTAAGTAACAGAAAGTGAACTTATGAAATTGATATATCATTTAATACCTCAAAGCTCTTATTTTTAAGAAATTTAATATTAGCGTAGAGCTTACTTGTTCATCCTAGTCTTTAAAATGGGCTACTCTATGATTGAAACTATTCTCAATTAACTTGCACTTTGGAACTAGAACGAAAATGAATGTAATTTTCAAAGGAACCTATTATTAAAATCTAGAGCTATATTCTGAAATTAAATCTTGCAAAAAGACAAAACTAAATTAACTTACAACTCAAACCATAATAAAAATGAATGCAATCTACATATTTTGTAATCTAGAAGGAAATACAACTAATTTTATTTCATTGGAAACCCAATTTTATGGAAGCAATGTGTGACGTTAAATTAGGATTTACAGCTACAGCAAAACAAATCAAATAAAACTAAGAAGTCAAAACAATGCTTTTAAATCAATCTAATCTAACATCTGAGCTCAGTTCTAGACTAACAATGTTGTGCACATTATTCCAACAACAATTAAACAGTAAGTATTAGATTCCAGTCATATACAAATCTGATTTTTAAAGTTTCTTTACCAAATACAATTCTTATTTCTAATGAAAACATAAAACAACTAGTTAATCTATATGTCCTTTACAAAAACTTGAAGTTACAGGGAAAGGGCTTATGGTCTATGTTGGTGGATCCTTTCCAATGAGACCACAAGTCCCTATGGGATTTACAGACTAAGAAATTTAAACTACAGACATATAAAAGAAAAGAATTAACAACAGGAACTGAATCAGATTATAGTCTACAAAATCATCCGTACATCATAAAAACATCATAACATCTGTCAAATTCAGAAAAAATAGCACTTAGGTAGCGCAATCCTTTTATTAACTATTCATTCTATTTCTGCATACATATTCTTGTTGTCTTTACATTTTTTATCCATGGCTTTTTATAGACAGGAACTAAGATAACCAATTCTGGTTTCTTAGTAACAGACTCTATCATCTATTAATAATACAACTGTTTTCATAATGTCCTTCTCATGCTTCGAAAGATGCTTTGATTTCATCATCTAATACAAGATCTTCATCTCTATGGCCTGTAGTGCCTAGAGATGAAAATTGCATTGATTATACATGATTCATCAATGAAAATTGAGCTAGGTAGACTTTGTTTGAATGAGCTCACCACGTATGGAGAATCTTCATAATATCTAACCTGCTACTAAATATCAACGTATGCTGCAGAAATATAATTAGTCACAAATACTTCAAGAATTATATTCAAGCATTAAATCAAATAAAATCAAAGGATTTTGATGAATTATCATACATTAGTATACTTGCTAGGTATTTGGGTAAATATGTGAAAATATAGAGGATTTTGTGGGGTCAAAGGATCAAATGAAGAGATAAAAAGTGTATTTGGAGGATGCAAAGAGATGTAATTTGGCGAGCCAACACAGATGATTGGGTCCCAGTAGTTAAATGGATATGGTGGGAATATAGGCTACCAACATGGCCAACATGGGGGGGGGGGGGGGGGGATTTAGAGGTTTAGGTTGGAGGAACCTCGCCTAGTGAAATGATGGGTTCATTATGAGAGAGAAAGTGTTGTGAGGTTGCATAAACATCACCATTAATTTTATTGTGGTGTATACGGTCCAAATAAAATGCTTGGACTAGTCCCAATATTTCAAGACAACAATGGGTGGAATGACTATAGAGCTTGAAAATGGTCCAAGGGTGATATTTCCAAGTATGGGTATCACATTTTTGTTTGGATCACACTTGGTTTTGGTGAGGCTTGTAAGTACCCCAATGTTACTATCACCCACCCACCCACCCCCCCGTGCCCTTGGCACCTACCTTTTGTGTTCTTATCATTTGTTCCCTTTGAGTGGTGGTGGGTGGTCCAATAGAGTTAGGTGAATGTATTTTCCAACACCACAAATAAATTTTTTTGTTATGAGTCCCAAATCCATGTCTCCAAAGGAAGAAATGTACTGAAGTGGTGAACGTTGTGGCTTGCAAGTGTGTTTTCCATTAGTTTTGCAAGTTTCCACAATGCTAGAAAAATGAACAAATGACACCCTATTGATGTTATTATGGTTCAAGAAACCAACAAATGGTACTTGGGCCTTCAATAATTTTTAGGCTACAATAACAAATTCCTTTGAATAAGATAAGTAAAGAGATAATAAAGACAATTATAGTGAAATGCCCTTGGTAATGAAGCATAAGAAGGAAACACCTATTTGTTTCAAGCGCTCTTACATCCCTACAAAATCCTCTTGGCGATATTAATATACCTAATATTGGTAACTATGATACCTCTTTCTATATCATGGACAATGGGGTCTTCAAAATATCAAAGTGTGACATGAAACTTGATAGAATTGGGAGGTTCTATCAAGCTATGAATGTCAATGACAAGTGATGAATGTTTTCTACTGAGTGCAAGGAAACCTACCAATGATAAAAGTAGGTCTCAAAGTGCTACCAATATCTAATTCTAGCTCCAAGAGAAATGTGTTGTAATCGATAGGGATAAGAAGGAAGCGATGAATCCTTCTACAATGGCATAAAAGTACAAGCATTGGATATAAACTAAAGACAACTTAACTTAGTGAATGATTGACATGGATGATCAAGACAATTGAGGAATGGAGGACACAAGGTTATTAACTCATAACTTCCCTTGAACAATAACATGACATAGAAATGACTTTGGGAAAAAACTACACTAAGATAGACTAATGGTGCAAACCATCAACATAAGATAAAATGAGGCATATCTCCATAATGATTGGGAGGATAATCAATTAGGACGAGTTTGATGGAAAACTAAAGACCATGGTATAGGCCTAAGGAAATATTACAACTCAACTATAGAGATAAGAGACAAACAAGTTTTATGTTCAATGGTGTTGCTAATGAACTGCTACCAAACTTTGACAAATGAATTGTACATATCTCAATTATTCTCCCTCTCTATTTTTATAAATATTTGTTTTTTTGTCTTTGTCACAAGAGCTTAAAAATAATAATAAAATACTAAATATAATAGAGGAGACAAGTGTCGTGAGGTAAGGAACTACATTACAAACACACATAACCATCCTACGCAAAAGAAAGGAAATGTGCAAGTTGTGGGCACTCAAATGCATGTCTCCTACAAGATAGATTGTGTTTGAAATGCTTAAGTAAGATATGTAACAAGGGTAAGAAAAATCAGGAAAATTACAGTGGAGAAACATGCAAAGTAGTGCAAGTGACGATAAGTGGTAAGAATGCAAAAACAAATCAAAACTATGTGATCCCACTAGGGAATGGCTATAAAATAGTTGGAAAGCTTAATGGGGCTCCCTAACCTTTGAGAATAACTCGACATGGGTGCCAAAATAGTAAACATGTGCTAACTACAGAAAACCATGTTAGGTGGGAGCTATCATGGAAGCATTGGCAAGCAACAAAATTATAAGAGGTTAATGCCGCAATTTGACAGGTTTGACTCTAAGGAAAAATTTGTGAAATCAAGCTAATATTGAAAAATGCAAGGTAAGAATGTTATCACTATATGCCAATTAAGAATTATTTACCTCAAAGTCACAAAAGTTTTTGATGCTAAAAATACAAGTTCAAAATTATTACAA
>LPNX010957514.1:917237-929364 GCA_001517045.1 Pseudotsuga menziesii | reverse complement strand
ATCATTTTTACTAGTTCACCACTGAGGAATCACCATTTGGAGAAAAATACTAATTTTCTCCTTTGTTAATTATGGGAGTTATGTCCGATGGATTTTAGTTTCATTGGATCAAGGTAACTCTAAATCCTTAGCTCTTCCATTTGATCATTTTAGTTAAAATTTTGATTTTTCAAACATTTAAGGCCCTACCCAAGTAGGCACATGTGTGATTGTGAGATTTATTCATCTTAGTATTTGATATTAGATATCCCTTCTCACTTGTTACTAACGGAAATTCACAAGAATGCATGACTATTGACACTAGGTGTCACGAGCAAGCTCTAAATTTGTCCAAAAAAAGTGAAAATTCCATTGATGGGGTTTCCATGCATGTCGATACAAAAACCTATCTAAATTGTTGGCAAAGATTAGAGCAAAAAAATATCAATGAACAACAAAGTAAGGAAATCATATATATCCCTTAAGCATGTATACTAACAAAAAAATAATTCAAACAATTTAAATGCTTCAAGCAACAATTAGTTTTTTGGAGCTACGGGGGGATGTTGGGGACAAAGAAATAATTTCTTATCCAATGGAAAATAAATAAATATATAAAATGTCACATGAGGAGAAGCTTGTAGATGTGGAAGCCAATCCTTTTGGGTGAAAGAATCCGTTGATTCCTCTAAGCCTCTCTCTGATGTGGTAGTGAAAGAAACATTTTGAAATATGTTCTTAGTCCAAGGATGACATATGGCCTAGCATAATACTATTGGGAATTACTTGTAATCACTAACACTTTTATCTTTAGGACAATATTTAAATGCATTAGATAATGATTCACCTCCACACTTCCTTGCTCTACTCATTAGAGTCCTAGAGGCCGAACACAATCTTTTGTGAAATAACACCCTACAAATAGATGGAAAACTATCTCCTCATTTGGTCCACACATCACACATATCCTTGGACCTTGATTAGATGTCTTTTATAAGAAATCCCATGTTGGTACCTATTTGGTAAGGCAATATAAGAGAACAAATTGGCCTTCAACACCACTTTCAATTTCCAAATAACATGTCATAGACACTCTTTCTTTGCTCTTACATAAACTACAAAAAGAGAAGCAAAACTTAGCCTTGTTGTAAACACACCTATGGTAGGTTTTTTGTACCATAAGAGGATTCATATTTGATTTTTACAATGATGTGTATGAGTGTCTTGACCATTATTGAGACAATAAAACTTCCAACCCAATGTTTCCCATTTTTATCCACTCTTCCCTTCAAGGATTGGATTGGATTTCTGTTGATGCATCACTGAGCATATGTATATTGTGACAATGGAGATGATCACTTAATTTAGGTAACAAGAGATAATTTATTTTCTCCCCTACCCAAGGATAAATAGACACCCTTAATTTCCTCCCATTGACTATCTTCTATACCAACCAAGATCCTATAAAGGGAAAGTAACCAATGCTTTCCACACTCACAAACTATTATGGTGTGCTCTTAAATCATTCATAAGCCATCCACAAAGGTTAATGACTCTATCTAATCCATTCTCATAATTATGTGCCAGAATAATTCTCTTTTAAAAACTATCCAAAGACTCCATATTGTTAGTTCCTTGGAAAACATTTATATGTTCTTCAACCCCTATGCCCCTAAATTTTTGGCTTTGACAACCTTTCTAGTTGACCCATGTTACGAAATCATACTCTTTTTTCCTCTCCATAAGGATATTAAACATTTTTTCCTTGTCTTTATTTGGATTGTGACTAGAATATGTGTAATTGAATGTTATTAAACTATTATTGCTTTTACCACTGATTTAACTAGAGTTATTCTCCCCCACCAACCCACAACCTGTGGATAACCACTTATTACCCTGGACCCTTTTTTTCCAATTTTAGTATATAACCAAATCCAAACATTAAAGCCATGTTCATTAACTTTCATGTATAACTCAAGATATTTTAAACCCTTCTAGAATGGAACCTTTGTGTATTGAAGAATTTTTTGCAGATGCATATTATGGCCTTTTATGTTGATTTTTGGGAAACATTGAGATCCATTCTCTAGGATATTGGCATCATCCTAGGGATGAGATATTAGTCCAAGACTAGGATGTTGATGTTCTTTTTCTCCCCTTAAAGGAGACTACATCAACATGAATAAACCGTTCTTACAAAGATTCGAGAAGACAAGTTTGACCATTGAAGAGAGATGAAGACCTAGTATTTATTGGAACCTAAGTGGTTTTGTGAATTTTGCTTGGGTGCATGGATCAAGAGGGAGACGACAATTTTTTAAAGTTGGTTACCACTATGTGAAACAATGAGACTTTAGTGTCTTGCAGATTCTACCCATCATAAGAAAGTGTTATATTGTTACGTTGTTGTCCTGATGTGTTGGTAGCCTTCAAGAGGTCCAATATCTCATCTAGATAATAGTAATGATAAGCATAAGACTCTAAATAATGGGGTCTACTATATTCACTCTTTTGGCGGTCAAGGGAGATAGTAGAGCTCTTTGAGTATGCGATTGAATTTTGAGATGCTACTGTGAGAGATATCATGAGACTTTGATAGGGGCATAGAAGCATGATATTGTTGGTATACTTTCAGGAAAAGTTTGAATTCGTTTGAGGCACATCACTTGTTTCGATCCTTCCAGTGGGATGGTTTATTCATATGTCTTGTTCAGTACAATGTGTGGAATTTTATGATACTTACAGATAGACTTATGAGGTTGATCATGCAACAGTGAGAAACATTGGAGGATATTCTCTCACAAAGGGAGTAAACCATGAAGGATCATATGTTCCATTGAATAGAGATGAATACCTAATACTTATTGGACCTTAAGTGGTTTTGTGAAGTTGAGTCATGTGGGCTCAATATATAAGCACACTAGAAAGACCTTTCTTGTGAGAATATATATGGAACGTGTGGTCCTTTTCAACCTAAAGAAGACATGTCAAGTCATACATAAAGAAAAGTCAATTCCATAAAGAAGAGGACCAAAAACCGTATCAAGTGAAGAATAAAAGAAAAGAACTTCCCTATTTATAATGATGTGCTTTGAGTTGGCATGTGTGGACCATAGAGACCAGATAAAAGTATAAGATGACTTGTTTAAGGAGTTATGGCCATGGAACCCCAATGAAGGATCAAAATTCCACTAGCGAAGGGCTAAAATCCTAAGATAAAAAGTCAAGACACTACAATATTAAAGTAATGTTTAATTGGTAAAATTAAAAATTACAAAAAGTGGTTTTTGGAAGGTTGATTTGTTAACCCCTTGATTCACTCAATAATGAAATATAAATGGAAAGTGGTCTCAAGAGACAAATACAAAATTCTTCATATTTATATTTTCTCAAGACATATCAGCTGCGACCTATATTAAAACTGAGTTTTTGGTCAGCATATCTCCTCTGAGTTCTTTATCACTTCCACAAGGCTGCCTAGGTCCGTTTCAAACTCCTTCAAGGATTTTGAAGTATGATACAAGGGTGTTGAGGTATGTTCCATCTCACATAGGGCTTCCAAAGTTATTTTTATCCCTAGCAGAGCATTGTTGTGGTCTGTTAAATCCCTAACGGGGCTACCATAGACTGTTCCAATCCTAGTTGAGGGTAACGTGGATTGTTTCAAATCTAGGAGAGGGTTTTTGATGGTATGATTTATCCCTAACTAATATACCATATTTCAAATTAGTTCTAGCAAGGGTTTACCAGGGCTACTGCTGAAGATGTCGAGGTTTGTCATATCCCATAAAGATGCAATCAAGGGTGTCGAGGATTTATCTAAGCCCTAAAAGGGATATTGTTATTTGGTATAGGACTTAAAGGGCCTAAATCTAACCCTAATAGGGACGTCGCATCAAGATCTGGACCTATAAGGGCTCAGGTCATAGACTGTAGGTTCAAAGGGATTTGTTTCATGTTCTAAGGGTGTCGTTATAAGCCCTAAGGGGTTGCTACAGGTTCTAAGGAGTCTGCTACAGGATTAAAACAATAATAAATAGGCCTTAAGCCTATATAAGGGTTGAATCCATCAAGATTAGGGCTTCCATCACCTACAACAAACATCACTGATCATAGTGGGTTCCTTTTTTAGTCTCTCTTGTTGGTAAGCCCAAGGATTACATCAGCAAAGACCCTATCATATTCTGAGATTGATATCAACACGAATGAGATCATCATGACAGAGACATATATTTATATCAACAACAAGAGAGCTTACATTATTCAGTTATGAACTTGCTTAGGTGAAGTTGTACCAGGATGAATTGCCATAGTCATGCTTCCTAATTGGGTGATATCAGAACGGGAATTGAAGCAATGTTGTTTCTTTAGCCTCACATGAAAGATAAGTACTTGGTCTCTCTGTTTGTTTACCCTCATCTATAAAAGGGTTTAATGCTCATGGTCATGATGTATACTTGTTCTTCTATTAATGAGTTTGTCATAAGAAAGGTTGTTGGGTTTTTTCCCTTCAAAGGAGAGAGGGTTTTCCCAGGGTAAAATATGGTGTCTATTGTGCATACCTATTTATGTGATGTATTGTGATGTGATGTTTTTTATTCTTCTTCTATTGCACTTATCTTTCTACTATAACTGGTCAATAAAATTACTGCTCATTTGATTGACACTTTCAATGTGTAATTATGAATTTTTTTTAAATGTGAACATGTAATTACCTATTGTTGAATGTAGTTAAAAATTCAACATTTTAGGATCTTGTGTAGGACTACAGATGATTTGTGTGCATTGAATTGCACTCCTATATCTATAATTAAACCCATGCAATCTCTTGTATCTTTAGATCTCCCTAACAAAGCCATTTTTGAATAATAAAACATTGTCAACAAATAGTAGGAGTGACAGAGTTTGATTCCTACCCAATTTTATATTTGTATCCCTCTTATGCCTTTCGAGTGAATAATTTTTTTCTTAGACCCTCTATAATAATTAGGAACAAGAGGGGTGATGATAGGCATCCATGTCTAAGCCCACGAGATGGTTTGTAAAATGAAGAAATCAAATATTTGTTTAGGATTAAGAATGAAGTTGAGTATAAATAGCCTTTAGTTTACCAATGATAGAGTAAACCTTGCAAGAAATGAAAGTAGCTATAGATGTAACCATGAGGCTTGATCGAATGCTTTGGAGATGTGCAACTTTATGATGAAGGATAGCATTTTTTTGTTTTGATTGACGGTGGGGCCTCCTATGATACTCCAACCACATCATGGATTTGGACACCACTTTAATCCATAAACAATCGGCCTATGGCCTTCCCATATTACAATATGAATTTCCATGTGAAATTAACTTGTGATGTCTATGCAATAATTTATAGTTGAGTTTAATATTCTTCAATATTTGTTCATTAACTGACATGAATGATTTGTCCAAATTTTGGTTCAAAGGCTTAGGTTGTTTGATTGTGGTTCCAAGGCCAATACCCAGTAATATAGTGAATCCAATTATATCCCCATAGCTTTGTTTCCTTAATTCCAATATTCTAACATAACAACAACATTGTGNACACACACACACACAATCCATAAGAAAGATGAATTTCTCTTCCTTTTTCCATTGTGCTCGTTGCACCCATGGAGCATACACACACACATCTTCACATGTTTATAAGAGGATGGTTGTTTCTAACAAACAAGGTGCAATACAATGCTTGTATTTGTTGGATGTATGATATTGAACATGCCAAATGATGATTGTAGGTGGCCATTGCATGATGAGTAGGGGGAGTATAACAGAATTTTATCCCTTATGGTTTGAATATAGCACTATTAAATGGTTTATAACCTACATTGACACTATTTACACATATGAGTTGTTGCAATTATGTGATGCAACATGTGATTTGCAAAATACTTAGGGAGTTACTCTAATCCAACAATCAAGTAAACAAATAATTGGTTTGCAATTATGAACTGATGATCCCAAGATTTCAGTTTTGGTGTTGTGGGGATCAAGGTTGGATTATAGATGCATAAACACCTTTATAAATTAGTAGTTGAGCAATATGCCAATGCTGAGGAAAACTAACCATGATTTGATGCGAGGTGGAAATGAGTTGCGTTATAGGTGAATTGAGGTGGAATTGTGCAAACTAATAATTGGGTTGTAACTATGAATAGCTAATCCCAAAAATTCAATTTTGGTGTTGTGGGGATTTACTGAGTTATCTATGTATCGACACTTTTAAAAATTACCAATTGAGCAATATGCCAAATCCGTGGAAAACTAACCAATTGTTTATATTCTGTGTTGAGTGAATGTAACATATAATTTAATGTTGGGAAAATATTTTATGCATCACACATTTATTATTTAAATCCAATAGTGACTCAACACCAAAATTAAAACAAGTACTGTAACCAGTCATCAATAAATGCCATAATACAACAAAATTACTCAAAGGAAAACATGCAGGAAAATGGAGCATCAAATGGATTTGATCCATCTTTATTTCTTAGCATACTGTAGAATTACAATGGTGTTTTGGCTCTAGTGGAGCACTACAAATTACAAATTGATAAATTTTATGCAATCCTTCTCTTATTTATCGAAGAACACCTTCTCCAACATTTTTCAAAAGTTTGTAAATAGAATTGGATTGATGGGCGCAACTAGAACGCCATGCATCCCCAACTCCAATGCTCTTCCTCTCCTTTGTCTCTTTACTGGCAGTGTTCTAGTTGATTATTCCTTTCTTTATTTTTCTTCTACTATTTATTTCTATTATTTAAGTATTTGTGCTTTCATTAGTAGTGTGTCACTATAGAGGCGAGTAGTGGTAGATTGGACAGGCATGGGGACCTTCACACTATCGACCACATCCTCTGGCCTTGTTGTCAACCATGTTGAAGGTCATTACGAATTAACTCCACAATCACAATTGTAACTTTTATTAAATGAATTTTCAAATACATACAATTGGATAAATAGTTGTGGCAGTTAAACTATCATCAAACATCTTCCTAATAACCTCGTAGTATTATCTAATTAACATCCCCCTCCCCTTAAGTTGAAGGGGAGTTTGTAAATCCAAGCATCATTTCGAATTTCTCAATTTTTTCCACTTCCAAGCACTTCCACAATTCGCTCACTTGTGGAACAATGTCTTGAATGAATATCCTTGGCCTCTACATGATGTAGGAATAAGATTATTCTTTGTTTTTATGTGCTTGGATCAATCATGAAATTTAGGATTCTTCGCCAACTTGATTGCAGAAGTATTGTAAACCAAAAGAGGAGTAGAATTCACTTGCTTCTCCTACAAATCTTCAAGTATTTTCCTAGGCTATATAATCTCCCTTGTTTCTTCTGTAACTGCCACATATTTTCCCTCTGTTGTGGAATTTGCTAGTGATTTGTCAAAACCCCAAATTTTCACAAAAACTTAAAATTTTGAGATAACATAAAATGTTGAATATGCAGTTTACTAGCAGCTAATGGTTAGTGGAAAATGAAACAATCCAACGATTAGTATTACACATTTTCAAATTATGTTAACTAAAGCAAAGTTCCTTTTCGTAACATAAATAAGATTTGTTTGCATACTGTTTGTCTTTCATTTTACTAATGAGTCTACTTTATGGCAAGTAGGTGGAGTCTAACTTTGAATCCTGGGCTTACTTAGCATTTATGCTAACGCAAACAGATTGCTGGTTGTTATAGGTTTACAGGTACAATCGAACAAGTAGACATTTTAAAATCATAAAGTATCAAGAAGTGTTTCTATTTGCAAAATAATATGCTAGTATAATAAGCTGATAATTTTTCAAGCAACTTCAAAGAGGTAAAGTAGTTTATCATCTCTAGTTTTTCTTGTAAGCAAAGTTCAGATAAATGGGTCCTTTCTTTATCAAGCTTAGTGACACTAAAGACACTTACTGTGAACTCTAAACATGTAATCTTTGACGTATATTCATTTCTATTTCAACATGCTTAACTTGAAATGTTACACTTATTCATATTATTTGTTTTTATACATGGAAGAGCTTTTATCAATACTGATAGTAAAGATTCTTAGTAGAATATACGATTCGATTTTTTTTTAACTTACTAGTTATGGTAAGTATCAACCTGTTACTTATATGTACAAACCAGTTGCTCACTAACAGGTTATCAGCTTCTTCATCAACGTTGTACTACATGTATTGTAGTCGTTACTTAAGTACCAAACTAATTGTCATTTACATTCTGTAGGGAAAACATACTACTTGTAAATCTCCTTGATAATATAGGATTATTTAATGTAAACATAACTGCATCATTTCACATGGAATACTATTTGCCCTTACTTCCTAAGTCTAAGTCAATCAGTGTCGTTTTAATGATTAAAGACTTGAGCATGGTATTTTCATTGAAATTTTATTATTTCCATAATGTCTCTCTTACATTAAGTTAATGTTTGTAGTAACCAATAAGGTAGATCGTTCTACCATGATCAAAATTCTACCCTATGCTAAGTATAGGTTATCTTGAGCAATCACAATCTATCTTGTTCAACACAACAATTATGGTAAAATTACTAGCATTGACAAGTTAAGAAGCAACTAGAGTTTATGAAAGTTTAAACCGAAGTCAAACCTTGTAACAACCATAGTTATAATCTATTACTATGCTATTTGATTCCATAAATTATGACCATCCAAGTTGTTGGTTTATAAATGATAAGTTGGATTATAGTACATGCATATTTAACAATGTTTTACAATCATAAAAATCTATAGTAGTTAGAAAGGTTCCAAGTAAATCAACTTTGGACTCTTCCATATATCAAATGGTACCACCTTTCACTAGGGTCAACGTTTATGAATTATGTTTTGTCCAAACACCAAAATCGGAACTATCAACATTATGATATCAAGCATATATGATTGCGGTGGGATATATAATTGCCTCCATCATAGTTCATGCATAGTTTGGATAAAAATCATTGTTTTAAATAATTGGGATGATTGGAACACAGGTGAACTATTGGAATCGACCCATGCATGGTTTGAAATATTGGAGGGCACGTGGTCATCTCTTGGTCGTGTATTGGAGATATAAAACCATTGCAACCCTAACCCTTTGTCATTCTCCCTCCGCAGTTCACGCTGGCCTTCGGGCTGCTCTGCAAGGTTTTCATGGCGGTCGTGAGTGTCCCTCCTGTTCTAGCTTGTTCCAATACTTGGGTTTAATGTGTTGTAGTCTCTTGAGCTCGGTCTTGTTGCCAAACTTCTTAACTGTGGGTTTTTTATTCTGTGAGAGTTTATTGGTTTTTCTTTGCACTTGCTTGCGGCCTGTCTGTAGCTCCATCTTGCCTTACCCGTGGCCTGCCACTGCAGTGAGAAGCTAAGATTTACTTGTTGTTGGTTGTGCTTCACCATATTCACAGGGTTTGGAGATTTGTATGCACACCTTGTTGTTGGTGACAGTCCCGTCGCTAGACTGTTCATTCTCTTTATTAAGGTAAATATTTAGTTTTGTTTTCATAATAGAATACTCATAGTAAAATCGTGTTTACAGTAGGTTTCAATAGTAAAAGAATTTTTAATTTAACACACCATATTGTGCTTCCTTTGCAGGAACTTGGAACTACTCTTGCAACCTGTGGCGAAGGTAAAAGCTGGCTGTCTTCAAAGGCCCGTGGCTTCAATTCGGTAAGCCCTGGGTTCAACGATTTGGTTTTTACCTTACCTGCAACAGAGTTGTTCGGTGGTGAAACCCCGAGCTTGGAAGTTTGTCCAGTTTCGCCATTAGCTATGCAGTTTCTTTTTAAAGGTTGTTGTTGGTTCTATTATGTCTACAAACCCTCGCTAAGTTGATGGGTAGTCCCGGCCATGAACTGGGTGTTGTAATTAGTTTTAAGCTTCTAGCCTTACGGCCTGTCAATGAAATACATTGGTTTTTAAAATAGATTTTCTTCCAGCTCCAACTCGTTTTATAGTATATTGTATGAGTGACTATGTGTATGTTAGGGTTTTCCCTAACCAACTGTTAATAAATAATTTTACTGTTTATTATATCTTGTAATTTGATTATTGTTTTTAATTAAGACTGTAACTCAGTCACAGTGTAATTTATAGATTTTACTTATTTGCTCAGGAATTATGAGCTAGGGTTTTCCTGAAAGAAACCCTTGTCTAAATAAAAATTTCAATTTATTTTAAAAATAGTTATGCTACTTGTTAATTATGTTAAATTAATGTTACAGATGTGTTGTGATAATTTTAAGTTGTAACAATACATTTGTCTTTTCATTTGTCCTTAAAGGACTGTAAACAGTCTATAATAGTTTAGTTGTTTATTAACCAGTGTAGATCCAAATCCTAGGCTCTATCAAGCGCCGAGATGGATCAAATGTCTCGAGGTACAAACCTCTTCTTAGGTATCCATTGATTTGATTCAAAACAAAAGACAAATTTTTTTATTTAAGGTCCACAAATAATATTTTTATTATTAATATTTAATATTATTTATGACTAACATATAATATTTATTATTATTTTTTATTTTGTTACGAACTAACATTACAACATTTCCCCATACATGGTTTTAAAACCATATGCAAGGCCCTCCTACAACCATGGGTTGTTTAGGAGGCCTTGCACATGGTCTTAAAACCATTTGCAAGGCCCTCCTAAACCATGTACAATAAAACCATGGGTTATTTAGGAGGCCTTGCACATGGTTTGCACATGGTTTAAAAACCATGTGCAAGGCCCTCCTAAACCATGTACAATAAAACCATGTGTTGTTTAGAAGGCCTTGCACATGGTTTTAAAACCATGTGCAATGCCAACATTTTTTTGCGGATGATTCAATTTGTTATTTTTTATTATTTTGTTAGGTAGGAACATTACACCATCTCCCCCATATTGTGTTTTTTTTTTTCTGACCCACATATTTTTTTACGGATAATTAAATTTTTACTTTTTTATTGTTTTGTTACGTAGAAAGATTACAACATCTCTCCCATATTGATTGTTTTTGTGGCCGACATTTATTTTGGCATATAATTAGAAAATTTATTTTTTATTAATAAAAATAACGTTTACAAGATCTCCCCATACTGGGCTGTAGAGCGCCTATCGACGCAATAAGATCACGTTAAAGTGAACCACAGAGATTTGACTATTTCCGCAACCCTAATCAAACACATTTAAACACATTTAACTTCGTTTGATAACATTATTAACTCCTGTACGGAAATCTTAAACAAACTGAAAGCTGATGCAGCAGCGAACATCCCATATCGGCCATATCAGTTCGATGTGGGCAATGTTCTAGAACAAAATACGGAGCTCTTACGCCTCTTTAGAGAAGGGATAGAACCAACTCGCTTTTCAGAAAACATACTGCCTGAAACTTCACAGCAGCAAAAGTACAATCAAGAACCATGTGGAGAAAGAACAAATTGAGCAACAGTAGTGAGTTATTGCAGAGGAATTGAAAATCGTTTATTTAGTTTGCAGAACGGTTAAATTGAGGGTTATAGTCTTTCTTAATTATAATTTCACAAAGAGTTTGGTGAGAGATATTATTTATGACGCTACTTAATGTTGTGTTTTTCAATCTTCTGGATTTTAGTTCAATTCTTTATTTTATATTATATTAGATTCTTGGGTGAACCACAGATCTTTGCCTATATCCTCAACCCTAATCAAACACATTTAACTTCATTTGATAGCATTATTAATTCCAGTATGGAAATCTTAAACAAACTGAAAGAGCTTGATGAGAGATATTATTGATATTATTTACATGCAGACCCTAATTAATGTTATGTTTTTCCATTCTCTAGATCTTATTTCAATTCTTTATTATATATCACTGTTGAAACCCTAATTACTGAACTGATTGTTTAATGTTTAAATACATATTACAATGTGAATGGAACCTAGTTTAAATCTAGTACAACTTTATAATCTCACCATGCCTATATATTCAGTGAATCATGATTATGCCAGTATTTTTTTGATTCTAATCTCATTTTTACAGTCCAGAGAATACTTGGTTGAATTTGTTGACCTAGCTGTACTAGGATAAGGGTAAGCGCGGCCCGAGCCTGTGCTATTCGTTTGGACAACAGTGTATGAGCATAAGCGCGGCT
>LPNX010957514.1:898492-917069 GCA_001517045.1 Pseudotsuga menziesii | reverse complement strand
TCTTTGAAAAGATAAGCATAGATTCTGTAACTAGTTTGTTCTTTATAATTTAAATACTTTAATGTAACTCTACTTGGTTTATAGTATTTGTTAGTCTTAGCTTGGTTGATATTATTAGCAAATAAACTATCTGATTAGTAGTTTATTTCTTTACTAAACTGAATATAACAATGTAACTCAACTGTGATTTTTCTACTGCATTGCAACTAGTTACTAAGAACACAGAGAAATAAACCTATCATAATACAGTTTAACTTCCATAGTATTTTAACTTGAATAAAAAGAATAATCTACTGTCTATGAGCACAACATCTTATCTGCTAAGATATTTTCTTAGCATGTTAATCCTTCTACCTGTACTAGATTTCTACTATTTCTTTTCCAATATAATTACATAAACAATAAACATAAATAAACAGATTAATTTTCTTTTAATAATAACCTACATACTGAAATAAATTACTCTGCTACTACTAAATGCAGAACCACATCTATTCTATTCAGTCTCTTAACATTTTCTTCCATCTACTGTAAATACTCTATCTGTGCTGGAGTATGGCCTAGTCCTTCCAGGTGTGGAAAAACACAGACTAGAATTATTTTCCATCTTAACACATTACTATTTCAAATTCATCTCTTCAATAATCTAAAAGATTACTAACTCTAACATTTTACAACTGAATATTTAACATTCATTTAACTATCAGATTCATATTTAACTATCTAACACTGTAAAACAAAATAATGTAGAACCTGATTAGGATAGACAACAACAGCATTAGGAGGTCGTTCCTCCCTACCAAACTCCTGGAGAGAGCTCAAACAACGCTTCCTCAGGACCCCCAAGCATGTTCCTGGTCTTCTTGGCTGAGAACTGGTGGAGCATGCAAATAGTAGACTAGTCCAGTGACTCAGTAAAACACCCTGCACTCAGTAGTAAGATCCTTCAGCTTAAAAGTTGCACTAGATCACTCAGCAGTTATCCCCCTCAAACTCTTTCCATAATTCCCTTCCATTGAATTTCTCTGAAGTACATTCACCTAAATGATCACTTCTCTAGAATTAGCAGCCTCAGCCTCAGCTCTCTTTTGGGTCAGTTGTCATTAATTGAGCCACCTGATCTGATTCCACTTTCTTGGGGAATCATGACCCCAAATGTAGGGAGGTTGCCACCTGCAATAGTTGGAAGTGGTTTGAGGATGTTGCCACATGTCTGTTTGCTCTCCACCCAGTCTCCTCCACCAATTTGACCATTAAACACTCTTTTAACAGCTCTCCTAAGTTGTTGTCTCCACCTTTATTTATTTATAATAAAAATATTCAGAATTACATTAAATATCCTTGACTCTGATGAGTCATCAATTTCAACTTAGCAAAAAATTTAACATATTGTCTTCAAATAATATCAAATAATATAATTTTTTTTTTTTTTTTGCAAAATTGGGGCATGTGACAGATTACTTGCATGATCCCCAAGAGATAGCTATTGATCTAAGATTCATAAGATATATTGAAGTTGATACTTCGTTTTACTTAACCCCATCAAAATTGAAATCTGAATATCCAATCAAGTTAAATCCATACACCTTAGAATATTTAAGTCCATAATCTTGTGTTCCCTTCAAGTACTTTAGAACTCTTTTTGTAGAAGGACAATGTCCTTCACAAGGTTTTTGCATGAACTTGGAAAGGATCCTGACAACAAATGAAATATCTAGTATGGTGGTGGTAATTAGGTATATAAGACATCCCACAAGTTGTCTATACTTGGTTGCATCCTCAAATTCATTCCCTTCTTTGGACGTGAGCTTCAAATTTTGTTCCATTGAAGTAGAGAGAGGGTTACATTCAACCATATTGAATTTGTTCAACAATTCTCCAATGTACTTCTTTTGGGAAGTGAATATGTAGTTTGGATCTTGTGTCACTTCAATGCCCAAGTATAAGTTATGATGTGCCAAATCTGTCATCTCAAATTCTTTCTTTATGGATGCAATATAGTCTTCATTGTTCCTTGTTATCAACATATATCTACATACACCACAAGATAAACAATAATTTTGCCAACTTTCTTGACAAAAAGAGTTTCTTAGTTAAGTTTTCATACCATGGTCATGGTGCTTGTTTCAAACCATATAAATATTTGATGAGCTTGCATACCTTCTATTCTTTCCTTGTCATAACAAAACCTCCAAGTTAAGACATGAAAACATCCTCTTTCAAGTTTGCATTGAAGAAAGCAATCTTTAATAAATGATTACACTTTGTATCATCTTAGAGAATGAATGAGTAATACGGAGTAATACTTATAACACGCATTCACCAATGTGCATTCCATGCATGTGCCACTTCAGTGCTCTGAATGGACTGTTCACCAGCATAGATCAAAATCCTAGGCTCTATCAAGCGCCGAGAGGGATCAAATCTTTGGAGGCGCAAGCCTCTTCTTAAGTATTGCACTCAACTATCAGCTTCAGTGTGATTCAGGCCAAAAGACACATCTTTTTATTTAAGGTCGACATCTAATATTTTTATTATTAATATTTAATACTATTTATGGCAGACATAAAATATTTTTGATTTTGTTAGGAAAGAACATTACAACATATCCCCCATACATGGTTTTAAAACCATGTGCAAGGCCCTCCTAATACCATGGGTTGTTTAGGAGGCCTTGCACATGATTTTAAAACCATTTGTAAGGCCCTCCTAAACCATGTACAATAAAACCATGGGTTGTTTAGGAGGCCTTGCACATGGTTTTAAAACCATGTGCACAGCCAACTTTTTTTTGCAGATAATTCAATTTTTTTATTTTTTATTATCTTGTGAAGTAGGAACATTACAACATCTCCCCCATATTGTATTGTTTTTTTTACTAACATTTTTTTCACTGATAATTAATTTATTTATTTTTATTGTTTTGTTAGGTAGAAACATTACAACATCTCCCCCATATTAGGTTATTTTGTGGCCGGCATCTATTTTGAAGGATAATTAAAAAAAATATTTTCTATGTCCAACATTTACAAGAGGAACATTACATAACGTTACGTAACGTTACAAGATATCCCCCATACTGGGTTTTAGAGCACCTCTCGACGCACTCACGTGAATCTCCAACACAATAAACACACATATTTCCAAAAAATTTGACGTGGTTGCAAGCTTATGTATCAAAGAAGGAAGAATAGGATCTTGTCCAGAAATTTTGACATAGTCTATCCATATCAATTTTGAGAGCAGTCATGATTTGTATGTGAGAAAGTTTCATTAAAATGACAAGAACTCATGCACCCTTTCCTATCAGACAGACTGGCTCATAGTCTAGGGTTAGAGTAAAATTAATAGAATTTTCAAATGATTGACACTAGATATTAATGAAAGTTTCCGAATTTGATGACTGTGTGTCACTAAGAAAACGTGATTGAAATTGCTTAATCTCACTGAAAGAAACAAGAAGAACCAAACTAAATTTTGAGTTTACAGCAAGACAGATCAAGATTCAGAGATCTAACCAATTAGCACCACATTCATTAGAATTTGTACACTGGCATACTGCAATTTATTGAATAGACAAAATCAATCAAATTGCACCTGTGATTAGGGTTCCTGAGTTCGTATCCCGGCCTCATCTTCTTTTGGTTGCATTTGATGGTGTTGGGCACTGCACCTCTTCGTTATCCACGCATAGATTCAATAGCACTAGTGCACTATGTTACTAGAAACAAGAAACGGAAACAGTGTGGGAAACGAAAGAAACTGAATGATACGAAAAACAAAGTTTAGAGATTTGGCACACACAAGAAACGAGGAGAGAGATAAAACAACATAATTGAATGTGAAGAAGAGTGGAGACACCACCAAGTACACTTTGAATGTCAACATATTTCCCATAGAGAAATTTAGGCCTTGAAGAAGTCCTTAAGATCCCACACAAACAATGAATCTTTTTCTTTTCAAATCATAATGCCATTTAATATAAATATATCGCTACTGTCATGATTGGTCACAATTACATAGTCATTTGTCATTATTGTGTTCAAGCATTACAAATCTCAAATTATGTGGACCTTTTTATTATCAATGAGTGCCCAAGTTGATGATAAAATCACAATGAATGGCAATTTCAATTGAATGTCTACAATTGGAGGGAGAGAAGCTTCATAAGTCTTCTCTTTGAAATGTCCAAACCTTAGCCACATTAATGTATATGACTAAATATTTTTAAAAAAAAATTAATTGAATTGAACTTAAGTATAGGGATTTCATTTAGAACCAATTATAACTCAATTTTATAGTAATTTCATTAGGTAAAATAACTCAACTTTAAAGAATAAATCTATACCACTCAAACTGAATTTCAATTAAGTGAAGCCAAAAATGTTCCCTACTAAGTTTCTCTTCCTACAACATCATTCAAAATAAACAAAACCCTTTTACATTTTTACATTTTATATGAAGAAAAAGTGAATTTACCGGATTAAAGAAAATTAAGTAAAAAAAACCATCAATCTTAAGCTTACAATTCAAACAGCTATTAATGATTTTTATATAATTTATCCATGTAGATTATATTTCCTTAAACATACATACATACATTATATTATTATATTTTGTGGTTTATTCTCATCAACATACATTATCATTTACAAGTTTGGTGAAGATAAACTATTTTTATAACAAACGATTCAAAGATATTTCCTTGTCACAACCATGCAAAAATGTCATTTTAGTTCAAACCAATGAGCTGCATAAAAAATTACTAGATGATCAAAATAATTGTTTTAACATATGGATATTTCAAAGATCAATGTAGGTGAACTCGGTGAACTCCATTAAGAAATACTAGATGGTTGAAAGAATCATTTTCAATGTTAAAAAACATAGATATATGTTTGCAACTCAAACCCTATGAGAAGTGAGCAAGCTGGAAAAACAGAAATGTAGGAAATATTTTTTGAAAAATGAGCCCATAAACAAGTTGTTTCTCTGGAAACGGTTTATTGAATCGACAAATGAGAATGTTCGTATAAAATGGCATTTTTTATTCCATTCTTGTTTCGATGTCGTTTTCTTAACAAAATGCAAGTCTTCGTTCCGTTTCTGGTAACATAGCCAATGCATACAGGAATTCAACGGGCTTCCACCAACGCACGAGTATTCACTCAAACAAAGAATCAAACATGGATTTAGAGACTCGTGGTTGTGATACCACTTAAGGTTATCACAAATTAACTCCATAACTTCTATTGAATGAATTGTCAAATATATACAATTGGAGAAATAATTGTGGCAGTTAAACTGAGCTTTGCTTCCATAGACAACCTTATGATTTTTCAAGTCTTTTGCATTGAGATGACCCATTAAGTCCATTTAGTGTTAGTTTGGATCTATTTCAACGCACACCACCCCTTTGGGAGTTTTTTGGTCTCCAAAAGGTCATACGTGGAGGATATGGAATCCACCCTTTGGGAGTTTTTTGGTCTCCAAAAGGTCATACGTGGAGGATATGGAAGCACATGGATTCCACTTGTTTCCCAAGTCTACTACTTTATTAGTTATGAAGGATACATATTTGTTGCTTGCTCTACCTTCAATGTGTGTTTTTATGAAGTAGGTTTTTGGCACCTTTAACCAAGTGACATTTACATAGGCCTTACCACCTTTAACTAAGTGACATTTATGTATGCCTTATCATCTCTAACCAAGTGGTGTTTGTTCTTTTTCTTGTAGAAAGTTGCATCTATATTCCATAGGTATCAATTGTCAAACATCACTTCACAAGAATTTAGTGGTGCAAATTTGCATTTTACTTATTAGCATAATCAATGTTAATGGAAAACCTAATATTGCATCTCCTAGTGATCCTAATTGGTGGTTTCTCTTATATCTAAACCAATGATTGTGGTTGTACTAGATCATGAGTTTCTAGACCAAGGTAATCTACTAATGTTTCATAAATTAAATTACATTGAGAACCACTACCAAACAAATCATCTACCTTTCAATCCTTCACTTGAAATTTGATTTGGAATAGTGCATACTATTGTCCACTTGCCCTTGGCTATAGCAATATGGTGTATGCCATGGCTTCATCCATAATGGGGGTGCTTTCTATAACCACTATTATTTTCTCTTTGTAGCTACATTTTCTCCCTTCTTGGACTTGCAACACTTTGGACGTAATTACATATGAATTTAAAATGTTTACAATGATTATTAGGATCTCTCCTTTTTGGATTGTGACTATAGTCTTCTTTCCTTTTATATTACTGCTCCCTTATTGGCCCTTTTGTTGCTACCTATTTTTGGAGTCTATCTCAATGTACAGAGGTAACTCGCTTTCCTCATTTATGCTTTTCACACTGAAGAGTTGTAATTACCTTTGGATTTGGTCGAAGAGGCCTCTAAGGTACTTCATTGACACCCCAACTCTTCCATCTTAATGGCTTTCTTCCAGAATTCGACCGGTATTCTTGTACACATTTTCCTTGTTCTTAATAAGGTACCACCATTTCATGAGCTACTTCTCTTCATAACCTATGGCATAAAGATATGATTTCAATAATGCCTTGAAATCCTCCACTTTTGGAACGATGTGCTTCTTGCCTATATTCAATGCATCTACATACCTTTTCCCACCACAACCAAGCGCCTTTGGTCATTTTCAAACAAGGAAAATAAATATAATGTATTATTTTCATTCAGTAAAATCCAAAATAAGCCTCTAACTGTTTTGACCATCTATTTAATGTTTCATCATTGATTTCACCATCATACATTGGTATTTTAATATTGGAAGATGAACAAAGAGAGTTTATTTTACCTAAGACTTTGATCTTCTCACCTTTAGAATCTTCTACATTACCTGTGTCTTCTACGTGCTTATTTTATGATAAGTGTCATTCCTTACCATTCATTATCAATAGTTAAGGTACCACCTTCTTCAAAACAACAATGTTTTGCTATAATAGAGTCAATTTGGCTTCTAGGTCCTCCTTGTCGTGTTCTCCATGAGAAGTCCCCACCATTCATGTTTTTTTGTTCATCTCTAGACCTTGGATCATTGCTTCTCCATTGTCTCAATATCCACTATGTAATATACCAAACGTATATTACATTTATTAATTAATTATTAATTATTAATTTATGTTATTAATTATTTATGTAAAAGTCGGCATTAGAAGGACACATTGTTTATAGGCGTCTCTTCATAAATATATAAGCCGCATGAACTTATTGTAGAAATCATCATTCAATTATCAAAATATATATTTATAAATAATAATTCAACATGTAAGGTTTTAAGCTTACAAGTGGTATCAGAGCTACCATGATTCTCGACATCTCATCTCCTACATTCTTCTTCCCTCATATTTTCATTCCATTAGTCCCCCATTCCCATTTTCATTCCACTAAACTCCCATCAAAGCCAAAAACAAGAAGTGGATTTCTAAAACAACACTTGGTTTTATTAAACTAAACCCCTTCTTGAAATCCTCTATTATCCTTCCCTCTTCTTTTCATTCCACTAATCTTCCATTTCTATTTGCATTCAGCCAATCCCCCGTCAAAGCCAAAAACAAGATGTGGGTTTATAAAACCACTAGTCTTCCCCACAAAATAATATAATAATAATAAATTATTATTATTAATAACTATTATTATTAATTATTATTATTATATATATTTTCAAAAAACTATTAATTTTTTTTATAATAATAGAATTATTATTTTAAATAAGAAATTATTATTATAAATATTATTTTTAATAGTTAAATTTTTGAAAAAAAAGAAATCAAATCATTTTTTTATAGTGGAACTACCATGTTTCCCTCATTTATTAAGATTATTAGTGTCCCATTCCAAAAACCTAAAAGAGATAATAAAAAATATGAAGAAACTAGAAACGAAGAAATAGAAAGAAGACTACTTGAAGAAAATGAACTTTATGTAGAACTGAAAACAATGCTATTACAAATAAAAGAAAAAATATCTAAGAGGAAGGAAGAAGAAGAAGAAGCATAAACACGGTCTCCAAAGTCTCAAGTAGACCATGAAACTGCTACTACACCTACAACAGAAGAAGCGATTAGGACACCTGAATTTTCAAATAAAGAAGAGCATGAAACTGCTACTACACCTACAACGAAAGAAGTGATTACGACCCCTGCATTTTCAAGGAAGGAAGAGCTGGAAACTACTTTTGCATCCACGGTAGAAAAAGTAAAAAATCACATACATTGACACCTTACATACCCCCTCACAGAAGGTTCGGGGTTTCAGACGTAAGAAAGGATAAGAACCTCTGTTCGAAATTCAAGATGCAAAAACCAATTCCTAGACATAAACATACACATATGCCAGAAATGAACCATCGTTCGAAATACAAGATGCTAAAAGAAATACCTAGCCATAAACATAAACATATGCCATAAATTTGTTGTAATTTAATTCAAGGAACAAAAATGAATCACGTGAATGACTAATCTACACAACTACAAAATCATTAAAAATGGATAGCAAAACTCTAGAACAAGGACAAATCGAAAGCTATTCCATGGATCCAAACCATAACCAAGGTCGCAATCAGGAATATGATAGCAATGATGAAGAAAATAAAGATAAAAAGGACATGCATGAAATCATAATGTGGAAGACTAAAATGAATCTGCAAAAGAGGTTGTTGTGAATGACAATAATTAAAGCAAACATATAGTTCAACATATTAATGAATCAGAAGAAGTGCTAGTTGAGAATAACAATAACAAAAACAAAGACATAGATGTGTCATACATGAAGAAACATGATGTTAAAAATGATTGTAAAGAGGATGAAGATATCCAACATTATAATGATGAATATAAAGATTGTATTAGTAACAATTGTGAAAAAAGAAGAAAAATTAGAAGAGTATCATCATGGAAATAAAGGAAGTGGAAGTGTTCCTAATCACGATGACGAAAAAGAATGAATCCCAGAAGATGTTGCGACAAATGATCATGATAACATAGATTAACGAAACCCAGAACATGTTGCGACAGATTATCAGGATAACATTGAAGAACGAAACCCAGGACATGCTGCGACGAATGATCAGGATAACGTGGAAGAATGAATCCCAGAAGATGTTGCGAAAAACGATCGAGATAACGTAGAAGAACGAAATTCAGAAGATGTTGCAAAAATGAAAAGATGAACATTCTACCAGGGCCATAGCTCAATATTTCCTATAAATCTACATCAAATTAGAAGATCAAAAGAACACCATCAGATTAGAAGCTCGGAAGAATACCTCATATAGTTGTTATTCATTTATCTACAGAATCATATGCATGAAAATATTTGAATGAAAATGCGACCAATTAATTCAAGAACTGCTAAACCGTGGCATTGTTATTCGTGGCAAAACTTCTAGTTGCAGCAGGCTCATATTAGATTCGCGGTCGAATCTTTTTCAGAGCAGGAAGACTTGTAATATACCAAACGTATATTACATTTATTAATTAATTATTAATTATTAATTTATGTTATTAATTATTTATGTAAAAGTCAGCATTAGAAGGACACAATGTTTATAGGTGTCTCTTCATAAGTATATAAGCTGCATGATCTTATTGTAGAAATCATCATTCAATTATCAAAATATATATTTATAAATAATAATCCAAAATGTAAGGTTTTAGAAGGTTTTAACCTTATAATTAATTACCAAATGTAATATACGTTTGGTATATTACACACTATGGGTGTTTACCATACAAGTTCTTCATTATCTGTCTCTGAATTTGGGAATTGATACCTTATGTTCCATAAATAGTAGGCCTATGGCCCATTCATCTTTCCAACATAGATTGTCAATCATCTTTCCAACATAGATTGTCAATGTGGAATTAAATTGTAATGTCTTTGCAATTATTGTAAATCGAATTCAAGCTTGGGTTATTTGCTTACGGTTCCAAGGTTGACGCCCAACAATGCAACAAATCCAATTCTGTTGTCGTAGTTCTATTTCCTCAATTCCAGTATGCCCACATAAATAATAATGCTTTGTTATATCAACAAATTAGCGCACTATGAATTTCAAAGTGTTTAATCTCAACACTCTTTTCAACAACACATCCAATTTGAAATCTATAAATACAAACAATTAGAAAGATGTGTTGCTCTTCTCGTTGTTATTATGCTCACCGCAACCATAAGATCACACACATGCATGCATGCATTCATATGTTTATAAGATGATGGTTGTAGGTACCAAACAAAGCACAATGTAATGCTTGTATTCGTTGGATATATGATGTTGAAAAAACCACTTCATTGTGGTAGGTGGTTGATGCATGTTGAATTAGATGTGCATAGAACATGTTTATCCTTTATTGTTTTCGCATAACATAATTAAATGATTGATATCCTATAGATGTAAGGAGCTCCTTGACAGGCGTTGTTTACAGAAAGGATTCAATGCAATAATGTGTTGTAGAATGTAATTTTCACAATGCTCAAACAATGACTCTAATCCAATGGTCAAGCAAAATAATAATTGTGTTGTAACTATGAACCCATGATCCCAACAATTTAGTTTGAGTGTTGTGGGGATCGGTTGGGTGTATATCTATAGAGAATTATTATAAATCATCAATTGTATAGTGCATATGTTGTGGAAAACCAACTAGTGATTTGATGAAAGGTGAAATTGAGCTTGGTGGTTTGTATTTTTTTTCGGAGTGAGTGTAACATACAAGCCAATATTTGGAAAATGCTTTAAAAAACACACAATCAATTAATTGAATCCAACAACATCTCAATACCCAAACTATTAGATGTTTGGGTTACTCTAAAAGTATTTACACCATGTTTGGGGGTGCTTTATGAGAGTTAGGGTATGTGGTGTTTGTTCAACTCCTATATGTTCCAAGATGGATTGTAGCATGAGATATGGTCCATGATGGATATGCACACTTGAGATAGATTTCTAGTGGATTCTTGACCTCAATTTATGAGTGGATCAATGTTATTCTCTTAGGCATTAGATATCTCTTGCTTAGATGGTGGACACCCTTCATAATAGCCACATCAAAGATTCATTTGGTGGGAGAATGACTAGTAAGACATGTGGAGTATTGTGAATCATGGAGGAGGTTTTCAAGCCCTAAGTGGGATGTGGCATCTTGGGGTTGTATTTGGATAAGGGCTTCAAGCCTTAGATGGAATGTGGCATCTTGGGGTTGTATTTGGAGGAGGGCTTCAAGCCCTAGATGGAATGTGGAATCTTGGGTTTTTATTTGGAGGAGAGATTCAAGCCCTAGATGCAATGTGGTATATTGGGTTTGTATTTGGAGGAGGGATATTATTTCTATTGTTTAATTACATTTTCATATCTGAATATTCATTGTTAATTTTCCTTAGAAGGGTTAAAAACTTATCTCATTAGTTGGTGCACTTTCTCCTTAATTCCTAGTAATTTTAGGTTTGTTTGAAGTGATTTATTATACTTCTTCCACTTCTATTTTGTACTTAATTTACATCAGTACTGATGCAAAAAATGATGGGGTTAAAGCCAAGGAACCTTCTAAAAAGAAGGTGAAATTTCTAAATTGCATTGAAGTGTTATTCTAGTGAAATTTCCAAAAATAACTAAAATGAGTATGCAAATATTCCAACCACACAACAACACGCCATAAGATGACATAATTATGCAAGAAAAAACTCAAAGGAAAAAACTTCATCATCAAATGGTTTTGCTCAGGTTTTGTTGCTCACCATTTCGCTGAGTTACAATGGTGTTTTGGTTCTTTGGAGCACTACATATTACAAACTCATATATTTTTTTGTAATCCTTATGTTCTCTACCAAAGAACCCCTTCTCCAACACTGTGCAAATTTTATAAGAAAAATTGGCTTGCTAGGAGCAATTGGAAGGTTAGGTGTCCCCAAATATAGTTCTCTTCCACGGGCTCTTTTGTCCCTTTGTTAGTAATGTTATGGTACAAATATCCTTGATGTATTTGTCTTCTTCTTTTATTTTTAAATTCTTTAATATTTTGTGCTTCCATTGGCAATTCAACACTTGAAATGTAAGCTATAGTGGATTAAACATGTTTGGGTCCCTTCACATTGGTAACCTCACCCCCCAACCTTGTCATAAACGTTTAGCCTCAAGCTTCACTTCCATAGCCAACCTTTTGATTTTTTCAAGTCTTCTTGATTGAGATGATCCATTAAGTGCATTAGATGCTTGTTTAGATCCATTTAGGATCACATCTAGAAAACCAAATTGCTCTAAACATATAAACCTTGAGAGAGATGGATTTATCCTCCACATTGTAAGTTTGTATATTGGGTTAGAAAGAGAAATAGTTCTAAAGCTCTCAAAGTATCTGGGTTATCTTTTTATTAATCAATGTGAGAGAGGTCAAGTTCATGGCTCCAAGATGTTTTCTAGCACCTTGACAACTCTACCATTTCCAACTAATCATACTATATTAGAATCTCATAAAACCCATACAAAGTTCAATAGGACACACATCCAAACCCAAACTCTTGTCTTGTTGGAGGGAGTATACCACTTCCTTTAATTCCTGCGTAGAGATAAGGTCCATTAGTTGCTCATTATCATTATCCTCTACAAATCTTGGCATGAAGGACGAAGTTTTTATTATTTCTAATATGTTTTCCCCTTTTTATTTCTTCAAGAGATATTAACAGTGTGTCATTTTCACCTTTGATATTTCTTTGAAACTTATATCTTTAATTCCCTCAATGTTTAGAACCTTCCATATGGTATTCATGCTTTTCCTCATATTGGCAAGGTTGTGGAAATATTTAGTGTTCCCATCCCCTTTTTCTACCCTTGTGGATCTACTTTTAAACTTCCACTGGACAATTTCCAAATTTAAGAAAGTCCTTCGAGATTCCTCCAACCTTTTAGGGTTTCATTTCTCTCCTTCACTAAAAACATCACTAGGGTTCATTTCATGTCTTTGTCTGATATCATCTTCTACCGCCTTCAAATCCACATGACTATTATTTTGTTTTTCCTTATCCCAATCCTTTGTTAGGATTTTTTTTTTAAACTTTAATTATAGGATACACAAAACTAAAACATAACTATCCCATCTTCCATATCACTTACATGCTCCCACTCTTGGCTCACCATCTCCTTGAGTCCCTTATCTTCCAACCATGCATGATTGAAATTGAAGGGAGTTGGACATTTTAGGTCATCACTTTCCATTTAAAGTAAACAAAGTTGAATGGCCAAATATTCCCTGTAGTTTGACCTAAGATATGATTTCTACTACTACTACCAATACCCTATCAAAAAGAAAAAAAATTGTCAATTCCCTTGGAAATGCCCCCATCTCCCAAACAATTATTTCACCAAGTGGAGGTTAAATCAGTAGGTTCTACATCACATAGATTCACTTCTTCAAACTTGTGATTGAAAAAATATGCCAGTTGATCAGGTATTCAATTGTGCCCCAAACCTCTCCTCTCCTCATTCTAAATTGAAATCATGCCACTATGCATTTCCCTTCTTGATGCAATCATGTCCAAACTTGAGATGCCAAAATACCTTCATTTCATGGAGGTCAATCATGGAGGTCTGTTTGTGTAGGTGTACGTGGTCTTCTCGTGGTGTGGTGTTCTTGTGCTTCCCCTTGACTGTGAGGTAAATCTTGGCTAACTTTTATATCATTATGAGTACTGTGAGGTAAAGCTTGTCTAACCTTTGTTAAGTCATCATTATGAGTACGCTTATCAGAGCTATACCATTAAGCTATTATGGAAAAATAGTGTTGTAATTAGAGTTGAACAGATCTGCCCACTTGGACAAAGTTGAACAGATCTTCCCATTTGGACAGAGTTGAACATCTCTTCCCATTTGGACAAATGTATGTTCTGTACACACTAGTCTATACATGATTACCTTTATATATTACATAATTAGTATAGAGTAATAGAAGTACATCTTAGCTTATGTGCTTGTTTCATATTACACATGATAAACAAGGGTAACCATTCTATTATGTTCAATGATTCTGTTATCAACCCAAATGGCACTTCTCCGTCCGAGTGCCAACATTTCCTATGTTGGCGCACAAAAGGACATTTATGGATTGAAGGTTGCCTAAAACACTATAGATGGGCATGTTATGAAATACATTCACTATCCATCCAGCTTGTCATTTTTACCTTTTCATATATCAATTGTTGTACACGAATTTTCCTATAAGGAACCCGCGTACATACATGACTTTTCCTACAGCATGTCGTGTACTGTACACGAGTATTTGTCATTGCAACCCACGTACAAATCTGTACGCGGGTTTCCCTTATAGAAACTCGTGTGTCACACGCGGGTTGCCAGTATCAATACTTGCGTATGCCTTTCTTTGACATTAAAAATAATAAATCACGATTAATTGAGATTTGTTAAGCCCTAAACAATAGCTATATTAATTGTCTCAACCTCCTCAACCTTCGAAACTACCTTATTTCACTAAGTATAAATAAAGGCCTTAGGGAGGGCATTAATCAATCATACTTGGAGAGCAAAGTTATACTGGTGGTATCTATTCAGAAGTATTTGGAGCAGCAGAACTTAGAATCCTTTGGTTGCATAGGAGTCCTTGTTTCAGGCATTGGGTTGTAACCTTAACTCATTCACTATTGTTAATAAAGAGAATCCTTATTCCAAATGTGTGTTGAATATCTTTCATGTATCATGGTTTGATGAATATTTATGATTAAGCACTCTATATACTGTTTATCTAACTTGTCATATATACATGTATAAGCTTGCACTTGGAGGATTTGCTCTTTGTAGGTGAAGGAGAAACATCCCTGAAAGCTTTGGAGGAGAAGCAGAGTGGGAGAAGACAAAGCTTGGATCAACCGTCGTAAATTGGGTGAGTCTATCCTATCTTCTTATTTCCTTTCTATACTTTAAAGCTAATTGTCTGCAAGTTTTAAGAGTACATTGGTAACCCCAGACCTTCGGTTATAAGGTGTTTATTCCTGAACAACAGAACTGGCGACTCCGCTAGGGAGCCCAGACTGCTGTAGGTTATTTCTGTTACCCTTAACCAGTCTTTGCCTTGAGTTTTTGTGTGGTATCTTGTCCTGGTTCATGCTTACCATAGTGTTTGAAGGCCTTGTGGATTTTCCTTCTTTTTGAGAAAATTCTGTACCTATACGCGAGTTACTCTTATACACAGTCGCGTACAAAGGCCTGTGTATGCGAGTTGCTCTCTAGGACAGTTGCATACAGTACGTGAGTTTCCCTTATACACAGTCGTGTACAAGCCTTGAAATAGGGATTTTTGGACTAGGGTTTGCTTGTCCCTATCCTTTTATGATTCCTGTTTGTTAGTTGGTCTTCCTTATAAGCACTGTGTTGTTAGTTTGATGACCTTGTTGGCCACACCTTGTGCTTTCCTGTAAAGCCCTTGAGTTTCTTTTGCTTGGATTGTCTTCTATTTGCATTTTGAAGTAGGTTTGCTGTTTGGGTTATAGGTTGAAGTGTCACTACAACAAAAACTGGATTTAGCGTCTCTTTTTGCATCCTTTTTTGTGTCTAGACCATCTTTCAGTGTATTTTTCTTCATTTTTTGGACAAAATGGTGCAATTTCATGGGTTGGTGCTATTTTAGGCATTTTTTGCGTCCTTTTTCTAAAACTGGCACAAATTGCGGTGTAATTTGCACCGGGTTTTGCACCTGGTTATGTGCCAGGTTTCGCATCAGGTTTTGCAACAGGTTTTCAACCTAATTTTGCGCCTAGTTTGTACATCTACTCTTGTTGCGCCCCCTTTTACGCCCATGTTTGCCTCAACTTTTATGCCCTTGTTTTCATCCACTTTTGCATCCTTTTTTACATCCACTTTTGCATCCACTTCTGCTTCTTTTTTAGCATCCCTTCATGCGCCAAGTTTTGCATCAAAGTTTACATCCTGTTTTGAGTCTAGTTTTGCATCTTGTTTTGTTTCAGCCATTTTTGCATCCAATTTTGCATCTATTTTCTCGTCCACTTTTGCACCCACGTTTTCATCCCTTTTTGCATCCCATTTTGCATCCATGTGTTGCAGCCGCAACTTTTCTCCCCAATTTTCTTAAATTCGGGACCCCTCCTCATGATTTTGTTTTAATCTTTGAATCCTTGGAGTTGTTGGCATGTGTTTTGATCTTTAAATGACTACAAAGCTTGACTCTTGACCAAGGTCTAGTTTTTTATTACGCTGAAGTTTATGGCGAGCCCTAGCTGTTAAGATTGTTTTGTTTATTGATCAAACCAGTTGTCTCTACTGAGGTCGCCATTGATGGATGTCTGAAGTTAACTGAAACACTTAGTTTTTCATTGTTTTGGTCGGAAGTTCCAACCGTTTTTCATTCGTCGTTGCGGCTCTCCAAGTCTTTTGGCTTCCGAAGTTCAAATCCTCCGACTTCCAATTAAAGCCTCTCTTGCACTCGTGTCGCTTGTCCGTGATTTGGGTTTCTTCCGCCGTTGCAGCTGGGAAAGCCCCTTGGCCTTCGATGTTATTTCCGCTCGATTGCCGATTTTAAGTTGCCTGCCAGTGTGTTTCTTGTTGACTGCCGTAGGCTAGGTTTGTCAGGCCCATAGGTGGTGCGCCTCGCCATTTCCTTGTGGGATAGTCGTTTAATTGATAATATTTGTTGTTTTGAATGATGCTGGTCGATTGATGGCAGGCGGTTTTGAGGAGATCAAGTGCTCTACCGTGGTGCTGAGAAGGACGGACCGTTTGGCAAGAATATAACTGAAACCAGAGGGATCGCCAAGAGAATCAGGGGAGTAGAAGACAAAGCCCGAAGCTATAACGACGCGAGACCAAGAAGTCATCAGTTACGAGGTGGTCCATGATTACATACAGACAAGGAATGTGAAGCGTTTGAGAAAATGAAAGATCGTGCGCCTGGGAAAAGGAAAGGCTCTGTAATTATAGTTTAAATATTTGAAAGTAAGAAGGAGAGAGGGCTTTTTCCCTGGGAAATTTTGTAAATGTTTACTTGTAAGAGGAACTACTTCGTTTTGCAAAGGAAACTGCAAATTTTGCCTGCTGGAGAGAGTGAAATGTGGAATGTATCAATGCGACTCAATGAATAATGTTGAAGAGGAACTATTTCGTTTTCAGCTATGTTTCATTTTCTGTGAGAGCATTTAATTTCCCGAACCTATGTTCTTGTTAAATGTTCTTCAGTATCTTTTGGATGTTTTCCACTGTGAGTAATAACTGTTGTTCATAAAATAATCGGCTATCTGGTTGTTTGAATATCTGTAATTGTTCATGTGTGTTGAATGAAGTATCAACTTCCTGTAACTGTTCATAATGCATGTACGGAATGTATTACTCACTAACGAATGATAACATTGCTCCCTAAGGATAGATTTAGGTAGTCAGTTTATTTGCTTGTTGTATGTGATTTAAATGCTTGCGCGCCTTAAGACGAGAGGTAAGAACCTGCGCAGCACTTTGTGACGGCCCCTTGCATTTTATCACCCTGCATTGTTAATTAGGCACTTGCATTTCATAATTTAGTCAAAATACAAAAACTCGGTGGACCGGGCCGCAACCAGTAAAGCTGTTGTTTTGTACCTTGACCAACGGTAGCCGAACCACAAACCGGACGGATTCCCTATACCAAACAGTCAACGGGCTAGTTGGGAACGTTGATTGGGGAGAATCCCTTACTGTTGTCGCCTGCGAATTTCCAGGCCTCAACACCATGTTTATGTCTTTTTTTGCATCTACTATTGCATCCACTTTTTCATCCACTTTTGTCGCATCCCAATTCACACCCATTTTTGCGCTTACTTTTACACCCACTTTTGCTTCAACTTTTGCATCCACCTTTTCATATTTTTTCCATCCAATTTTACATCAGTTATTGCATCCCTTTATGCATCCATTTTTGCATCCACTTTTGCATCGGGTTTTGCGTTGGGTGTTATAACTACTTTTGCATCTAGTTTTGCATCTAGTTTTTTTGCATCCACTTTCGCATCCAATTTTGTATCCAATTTTACATCCATGGTTGTATCCACTTTTGCGCCAATTTTTTCATCATGTTTTGCTTCCATGATTACATCATTTTTTGCATCCACTTTTGCATCACCTTTTGCATCCATTTTTGGTGCACCCCATTATGCGCCTACTTTTGTTGAATCAATTTTTGCATCCATGTTTTTATCCACTTTTGCATCCAGTTTTACACCCAGATGTTGAAGACGAAAATGAGGATAATGATTATGATATTGAGGATGGTTATGATGATGATGATAATGTTGTTGATAATGAGGAGAACGATGACAATGATGATGATGATGATTATGATGATGATGATAATGTTGTTGATAATGAGGAGAACGATGACAATGATGATGATGATGATTATGATGATGATGAGGAGGAGGAGGAGGAGGAGGAGGAGGAGGATAATGGCAATGGAGACATTGTCGATGATTATGATGGCAATGGAATGAATGATGATGATGGTGATGATGACAATGACAATGATGATAAATACAATGAGAATGATGACGCTGATTATCT
>LPNX010957514.1:887290-898347 GCA_001517045.1 Pseudotsuga menziesii | reverse complement strand
CATACATTCATAGTCCATCCATACTATACTTGTAATAAATGTAAATATAATACTTAACCAAATTTATAAAATAGGTAAATATTTTATAAACACCCTTATGTTATATAAACTTCTTTCACCTTAATAATGGTAAAATATGTAAACATAATAATAATATATAATTAATATAAATATGTTACTATAGTTCATATGTTAAAATATTTAATATAAATAAATATATATAGTTCATATGTTATATGATTTAATATAATTAAATATATACACATATTATTTACTTATACATTATACAAATTAACATATAGATTAAAACCTATGAAGTTTCATAGGGAGGAGAAGCAAAACATGAAGGATTTTTCAAATATAGATCTATGTACAACTACCCATTTCCCAAAGGGGCTTCTGCTAAATCAATCTATGGATTCGGGGTTATGAGTATCAATTTGGTCCGTCTGGTCCGTCCCCAATTCGGCCATGAGAGGATTTAATTCGGTCATGAGAGGATTTAATATTATTCCACCCATGAGGAATTCTTAGCGTGCCTAGTTGGCAATGTGGGTGTCTTGATTCTCAGGCCAGGTCATTCAAAGCCTGGTTTTTCGGGATGGATCAATGTAAACTAGGAGCTCTACCGTTGTTGATGCCTCTACTATATCTGTCTTAGATGTTGCTCTCTTAGATACTATATAATATATACCTATGCTGGTGGTGCTACTAATGCTAAGTCACCAAAATTTAGATCGCTATCTCGCAATTGGATTTTGTATTACTACAGATTGGCATTTACAACTATGTTTTATGAGAGGGATTCATGCAGATGGACTAATTAGGAATAGCTAAGATAAGACCCATCCAGGAGACCTAATCAGAGTAGCCATACCTCAAACTCTACGAGGGTACATAAATTACGGGGAAAAGGGGCCAAATCCATATGACCGTTGGATGCTGAGAACGAACCGGGTGAGCCTACTCTGTTATAGGGACTAAGGGATCGGGCACGCAACACTGCGAATCTTTGGCTTTATAACAAGCGTCTCTCAAACCGCCTATTACTCAAGTACCAGTCATGATAATGCTTTCTGATGGAGCCTCTAGATGACCTCCCATCTTCTAGCTTCCACATTCTGTTAAAGAAATCAGTGCATTTTCCTTCAATAGGACCATTGAAGATGGAGAGAATTTGGAAATGAATCAAAATAAGGAAGATGGAAAGAATTGGGTTTTTAATGAACTCATGTGGCTTCTTTATAATTTTATGTCAGGTAGCATGCTTTCTAAGAACAAATGCAAAGGATTCTCCATCGTTGTTGTATTTTCCTATTTCTCTGTTACGCCCTGTGTAGAATCTTCTACAACCATATTTTGCTTATAGGCCAAATGAAAATGCTATGGCCTAAGGCTATGTCTTTTGACCTTTCCATTGCTCAAGTTACAAAAAATATCCATGGTTAACCAAAATTCATAAAAGAGGCACTATATCTTTCTCACATGCCAATATTCCGTTTATAGGACTTTGTGGTGGCCTAAGGGCCCACACATAGTTCATGAGCCCTAAGGAAAAATGTTTTTTCCCAATAACTCTTTTCACATCAAATCATGGCCAAGGGACTGAAAGCCATACTTGGTGTGTCAAACCTCAAAACGACTGACATATCTTACTCATTGGCTAAATGTTATCTATGTAGTATATAGGGCCTTTGAGGTCGTCTAGGGAATCACACATGACCCAAGAGCCCCTTACCCTTAGACGTTATGTTTTGACTTGATAATAGGGCCTAATCAATGATAATTATTCTTGGTCGCACAGAGCTTGAAATGACCATTTATTGCTTATAAGTCAAATATTTCCCACATAGAGATGACATTATAGACTAGGGCCCATGACAACACATCAGACATGACGTTATGGTGAAAAAATCCATATAGCAATCGATTTCTTTGCTAATTTTCTTAAATCTATTTTGTTAAATTTTTACCTTTTTCTCTTTTTCTCATTAGTTTTAAAAATAAAAGAAAATACAACTTTAAGAAGAAGAGATGAAAGCCTATGTGGTTGGGAGGGAGGGGATTAAAGTACCTATTGGCTATTCATAAACACGCCAAAGAATAAACTAGCAATCGCCCCAAAAGGTGCAATAAAACGTCGAAGAGATTTGTGGTTATCCATGATACAAAACAAGAGATTAAAAATGTGTAGATAGTAAAAAAACATCTTCTATCAAGTCTGGGGAAAAAATGGAGTCCATCCGAGAGCAATTTAACAAAAACAATGTTCACATTAGCAAATTTAAAATCAAAGAAGACACTAGACTGATTTAATATTTACAAATTATAGCAATTTTTAGGAGTAATCTTAAAATTTATAGTTTCTGAAACAAAATTCTCAAGTAGAGGTTAGCAAAAATAGGTTGATCCCATTCAAAACACGATATTTTAGATAGACCCATTTAGTACCTAAAATCCTACAAAAAAAGGTTCACTTGTGAAAACAATCAAATATAATTTATAAGAAAAGCTTGGTGTTTTTTAAAGTCTTAAATGCAAGCCATATTACAAAGATATCAGAAAAACATTAACTTAACTTGCACATATACCTTGAAGCTTAACAAAAAAAATGGTTCTTAAGCATATGAGATAGAATAGAAATTAAAAAAAAAAATACAATTATCTAAAAAATTGTAATTACTATACTACGGAGTTAAGAACTAACAAAAGAAAATAGAACCTTTATCATTCACAACAACAAAAAAGTATCATCGATGCTAACTATAATGTTCTTTTAAAGTTAATTGGAGGGAACATTAAACATTTTGAACATATGTTCATAAATCGTTCTTTTTTCTTTGTTGCATTAACATGTGAGATTACAAATTATGCATCTAAATAATTTAGAGTCTACTACTCTTCCTTATTGTGTCACTTCATATCTTAATCAAGTTGATTGACATAACACAATAAAAAAAACTTCATAGTTTCTTAACAATTTTTGTTGATGTATTTGTATAGTTCTCTTAGTACCTTTTCTTTTGTTTGAATTCCATCTTTTATTGCTCGTGTTTTTTGTTAATTTGATGACTAGTGTATTTGTTTGTGATTTCATTGACCATACATATAAGAGCTTATTTTCCTAAATATAAAATTTAGAAATGTTAAGGGCCTAAATGCATTAAATTAATTTAATTGAGCATTTGATCAATTTAATTACAAGTATTAATTTAAATATTTTTCCAACAATGATGTTTGATCAAAAGGTTGTTTTCATTTCTGTTGTTTGGGATTCCAGTGAATGATTCCTTTGGCGTTATATACTTCCATAGTGTGATGACATATTCAATGAACCTCATGACCTTGATGTGGTAATTATAATGTGATGACATATTTAGTATTTTAAATTTGATTAACATCACTTATGATTTTATAGAGAATCTTCCCAAAAACATGATTAACATCACTTATAATTTTATGGAGAATATTCAAAAACTTGATCAACATCACTTATAATTTTATGGAGAATCTTCACAAAAATTGCATAGAAATTAAATTAAAACACTTTAGCCACTACTTCGAAATGAACCATACCTTTAAAGAATGATCTTTGCCTAAAAGTTCTTTAAAACAAATATTAAAAAAAACAACAAATTATCTACGCGTTAATAAAAGACCCATCACCATCTCTTTGTTTGAACCCCACCTCTATTTTCTTGAGAAGCATAATAGTTTTCAGCTTGAATATATGTGTGTGAAAAAAATGTGAAAATAAGAAACAAATGAAATAAAAAGTCCTCCTCATATGCATATAAAAGAATAAATAAATAAAGAATTAAATATCATAAGTATATTTACATAACATATCAATTTGAAAATGGAGGGGTCGTTTCCCACCTCACTAGGTTATAGGTATATATGCATTAAGAGAAATATACCACATTCAACATTCAATAAGAAGTTGTTTAAAGTTTAGTTTACTTTAGTGTATAAAATAATATGTGTATTTGAGAGGAATGAGTTGAGAAAATTAAATCATAATCAAAAAACAAAAACATGCATGTCAAGACATTGCCCACTCTAAGGTCACAGAGAACATGTCCATTCTAGGTCCCAACATATCCTGGATTCACATTTTTCACCAAAAAAATTACAAAATCAAACCTTGCAATTTAATATAAAACCAAATAATGGTCATGAAATTTCTTCACAATGGTTTGCAAACTATTGTGATCAATAACATTAGAGGATGATTAATAATTCTTAAATCGTCGGTCGTTGCCATTGTTAGTACATATTATTCATCTTAATCCATAAATTGTTAATATTGGCAGAGAGATATCAAAATCAAAGAGATCATCGACTTACAAAAATGACAGCCTAGCTATGGTCTCGAGTGATCTTGATCTCCATATCATCGTTCTCCATTAGTCCCAACATTACATCCATGGAATACTTGTTGGCGGCGCTGTCGTCATTGTTCTTCTCTGCATGTTCTTGTATTACCATTTCAAAGAAAGCATCAAATATCTTATGGAAGCTCTTATGTCGGCACTGAAGGCCTTGCAGATCCATTCAATCCAACCAGAGAATAAAGTTCCCGATATTAATCGCCCCACTGAGAAAAAAGACCTCCTTGATCATGTCCAGGTTAGAACCTCCATGGTGCCTTAATCCTCCTTTTAGGGCCAATACAAGATGAAGTATGGTGGGTTTAAAGTGGTAGCTACAGGAGTTGATATTATGATCTTTAAAAAGACATCAACAAGTATTTTAGTTATCAATTCTTGCATACAAAAAAAAATCAATTCTTCCATCCAAAAAAAAATATTCAAAACTATAGTGAATAATTCATTGTAAGTATACCTTCACAAGTCTTGGAAAGAATAATTTTGCATCATCTTTTGCAATCTTATCTACATGAATTAATCAATTGACCATTAACTCAATCATAATGAAAACTTTACACTATAAATCCTCTATAAAAAAACCATAACCCATGTATAGGCACTAAAAAAGAGTCATGGATATCTCATGAATAATATATCAAGTAATTATTAATTTGCAAAATATTGTCTCAATCCATGAAGGTTGATTTTTACTTTCCTTCTATCAAGATCCAATTTCATTTCATAAGTCCAAGAGCACAAACAAGTCATAGACAAATATCCAAAATAAGGAGAGATTTTTCGTAACTAAAAAATTTCCAAATACAATAGTCTAAAAATTCTACTAATTGTGTTGAAATAGGTTGAATTTCATAAAATCCGGTCCGAAATAGATAAAATCCTGTCCGAAATAGATAACAACTCCATTTGACCTCCATTTCAAGGTAGCTCATGACAAAAATATCGTTGGACTCCACCCATTTAACTCTGCCAGTTCGCTGCCTCGTTCTCCTACCTCCCTCTTAGAGCCCGCTTAACGAATGATTCCTCGCCCTTGTAAAAGTGGTATATTTTAGAGTGCAAGGTGGCCTTATATAGAGTAGCCTATATTTAAATAGTTCAAGGCCTCCGTGTATTTCATATCGGTAGGGTTTGGGATGAGATTGGCTTGATGAGAGTTTCCATTATGCCCTTATCAATGCGCTCAACTATCATTTCATTGTTATATACGTAATGATGGTTGTTTTTTTTGCTTGAACTAAACTTTGTATCTAACGGAGATGATTCCTTTCAATCTTAGCCCCCATAAAATATCCGATAAATATGCATTTAACTGAGTGATTTAGGAGTAGAAATAGAGCCCATTATCCTTTTTTTTATGTCATTAATAGCTTACGGAAAGAAACCTGCTCACTTATGCTCATGGTGAATTTCTTTAACAGATCTACTTCAAACCTATAAATTTGTTGAAAATACATAGATGTAATTAGTTACTATGTTTGGGGAGAATGAAGGATAACAAACCCACTGCAAAATCATAAATAATGCCATTACATATTCAGAGTGAATTGACGTAACTACACAAAATTGATGAGAAAACTGCAAATCAGCTCAGAGAGATCTCAACAAAATGATGGAATAGCCTACCCATTAGGAAAATAGACTCCATGGTTACAATTTTCATGGGAATGGGAATGGGAAGAGGCAGAGTAGATGTGATCCAGAAGGGATATGTCCAGAAGAGGAAGCAGCGTAAGGAAAGCACTTGCTGTCCGCAGAGTCGAAGATTTCACAGTGCGGCAAAATGACTTCCTCACTGGTATTAGAGTGGTGTAGAGCCGGTGAAACAACGGTACTTTTGGCCTCTCTAGGCAGTTGTGCCCTCCTTCGAACTGATGCACACGATTGTGCCCTCCTTCGAAATGATGGACGTCTAGAAATACTGTTACGACATAGTGTAGAGAACAGTGTAGAAATACGTGGATGGTTTTGATTAGGCAGAGGGACGACCAAAAATTGGGAACTGTGTTGAAAACTCGACCTCAGAGAAAAATGACTTTGACGTAATTATATATCAATGGGAGGGTGGAGATGTTAAATCTTGAGATATAGATGGCTTGGTTCGATATATATGGGTTGGGTCGACATTGAGAGGACCATCAAAATTGTTAAACTCCATCGCAATCTTCGCTTGAAATCGGTGTTCCATTCTTTATTCTGTCGATTGGGGCCAGCTGATTCAATTGTGAGCCCATTCCTCCATTTTCCAAGGAGCCACGAAAATTTTGGGATTGAAATGCACTATATCTGACTTGATTGGGTCTGGGATATTTGTGTATAGATTCCACAATATTTACTAAGTTGTTGTATTTGCAATAAAGGTGTGGAAGTTTTTAAAAACAATTTTAGACCTGGTCATAAGAGTGTCTCTAACAATGTTGATGTCTCATGGGAATCTCAAACAAGAAAACCAGGGAGTTTCATTACTAGGAATTCATACAAAACATAATTATGAAATTTACATCACATGGTCATTTATTTAAGCCAACCTAGCTTGCCACCTGTCATAATAACCATGCATATCTAAAATTTATAAATAAATGATATTTTTTAATATAAAACCTATACAAAAAAATTATTATTAAATTACCCTTGTAGTTTATTTTATTAAAAAGTGTAAACCAGGATAATAAAAAAAGGTGGAATCTGATGCTCTTAATAATGTGAAAACCAATTAAATATTACCCATCAAAGAAAACCAATAAAACTTTATATTTTATTCATATAAAGTAAATATATTTACAATATATGACCCTTTCCATATCATAAAATATCCCTAGGAGGCATGGCCAACATATCCTCCATCGTGAGCCCATTCCTCCATTTTCCAAGGAGCCACGAAAATATTGCCACTGTAAAATATTAATCCACAATTTAACAGGTAACCAATTGTTAGAGACATTAACACTATTGTGGCGTCTGGTAATTAATGGTGTTATGGAAATTGTGGATGAGGACTGGGAGGGTATAATTCTTGTTTAGGGTATGTCAGACAGGAATAATAATAAGGTTACGTTTCCTGTTGGGGTTTTACGACATGGAACCTACTAAAAGATGAGGAGGTAAAATAGCTGCCTATAGACAATGGAGGCTTCTACTGCCTGAAGACAATGGAGGCTCGGAGATATTGTGTTCGCCAAGGTCAAGAGATTTTCGGCATGGCCCGCTAAGGTACGCCATTCTATTTTTCATCCCCATTTGTTTGTCCTTATTTGATGTATGCAATATGTTGTTGTTGTTATTTGCATTTTCCACATCAAATTATATACTTCTGGTGCCCTGTTTTAATACCCGATTATCGTCCAAGGGTTTGGGTTTGTGTGAGTACTCTCTGGTGGTGTTGGTACTGACATAGCAACAACAGTGAAGCCAACAAATCAGCAGCTGTGTAATCGATCCATAGCAGCAACTAAAGTATTTTGTTGTTCACTCTTTGGGCAACAAAGAGGCGATTTGGATTTTTTGTTTTTGTTTTGACACAATGGATGTCCAATGCCAACCCAGTCTTTTGACATATTTCAGATCTGAAGTAGCCCCATCTTTTTGTTGCAATAAAATGTCATCAAACATGAAATATCTCAGGTCTATCTCACACTTTTCTGTACACTTCCAACGTAAATCCTCAAATAGATAACAGATTTCCAGCCAGGAGAAATGAAGTTTAAATTGTTCATGACAACGAAAATTCATTTAAAATCATCCCAGAGGAGAAGAGAGAAGATCCTGATACTATCATTAAGGTATTACAGTGGGAAAGGACAAGAAAAGCTGGATAATTACCTCCGAAGCTTTAGAGATTACAAAATATCAAACTGGTTTTGAAATAGATAGTAAAACATTGTCGAGAGTCAACCTGTTTATCACTTTCGTTACGAATTTGTCATGGTTGGGGACTGTTGAATTGGTGTTTATGGCAGCTGACCTCAAATATTTTATATTTGTCCTAAACAACTCTATTGTTTGCTTAATTACTTTGGAGTAATGAGCAGTACACCGAAATTTTTGATAGAAGCATATATACAAAGTAATTCAACAACTGATGAAGATCACACAGTAACATCTATTACTCAGAATAAATGCAGACTAGTAGTCTCAAGGTAAACTGCAAGCCAGCTCCATGACATTGGATTTGTAGTGGGATTCAACAGCTCTTGTGGCATGGGCCACTTCGTTTGAGCAGACCATGGCTTCAGAACCAGAGGAATCCTATTTTGAGAGAGGATTCCTGTTGAGAGGCATCATGTTTTGGCATTACTTTGACGGGATTTCTTTGAGAGAGGATTCCTGTTTTAGGGCAGTGTTGAGCTTATTGGTGCATCCCCTTTCTTGGATTTTTATTGTGCTTTGGTGAAGCCTTTGGAGGACTACTAAATGCTTTTATAATTTATTCCATATGTGAAGGGATGTACTCTCACTTAGAGGTGTCTACTTCGTACTTAGAGGAGTGTTCTAGAAAGACTACAACTATCATCAAGTCATGCACATTGCATACCATTCAAGCACTCTATTACCCCCCATTTTGTATGGGTGTCCACTTGTCATTTTGATCACAATCTTCAACGGCGGGTGACATTGTTCATGTCTTGCTTGATCATGGATTGATGACCTAAGTGGATGCTTGTAGACAATGGTCATGGTGCCCTTGATTATGAACTTGCATGATTTGTAGAGTTTACAGTCATTTCTTGAAGGGTGCACTTGTCTAAGGGAATGCACTGAGTTGGGAAGATCACTAGATCTTCATCCATCCACTAATTTTGGTCTTCATGCTATGTACTGAAGTTATGAAGAATGGTCTGGCTTCATTTTTTGAGTTTCATTGAAGAAGAGGAGGGCACAGACATGTGAGGGAAGGTGGAACTACCTTGAGGAGAAGTTAGAGAAGGTATACACCAAGATTGACTGACATACATGTTGTGACTGTACTGTTGTTCGTTGCTTGCAAAGGAGTCAACATGTATTGTTGGGTACATTCCATTGGGCCTCCCACCTGTCATCACCATCATACATTCAAAACCAGTCATAAAAGGGGTTGTGTTTTACCTGAGGGAGTTGTACATTCAAGCTAATCCACATATTACTGAACTGGGTGTGCTATCTATAGTCAATCTTCTTGTCAAATAGGATATGTGAGGACTGATGGGTGGGCTACTTGAAGCCTGTCACTGCCATCGTACCCAATTGATATCATTTACTTGTGCACTGTCAAGTATCTAAAGCATAGGGGTGCCGAAAAGGGAGTTTGCTTCGTCATCCAAGAGGACAGTCAGATGGTGCTACTTCACAGGTCTGCTAATAATGTTAAAATCTGATTTAGTTAGCTAATTATATTATGCTGTTACAACTGGTTAAAAATAGAACCACCTTCATTTATTTATATGGTATGTCTTTTGCAATAAATACCATCTATGGTCTCTTATTATAACAGTTTGGGCATATTCTTGTTAAATGCTTGAAATGTAATGTTGTTTTGTGGTGTTGAGATCAATAAATTTCTATTGTGTGCCAAACATTGTGAATATGATGCAAACTGTTTGACAAAAGTCCTAGACCGGAAATAAACTTTTCAGTACATCAACTGTTTGAAAAAAATACTCTACCAAACAACATACACAACACCACCTAAATATATCAGTATTATGGCGAGGGGATTTACAGTGATGATATTCAATGGTTCAAAGAATGTCCTTAAACCTATTTAAATTTCCAATTTTCAAATCCTAGGTTTAGGTTGAGGAAAGCACTCATATATAAGAACAATAAGGGGCATGGGTCCCTTGCTCTACTTGAGCGAAAATGTTTTTGAAACCACTTCCAAGGCACATCATTCAAGATGGATCTCATAGATTCTATTATTTGGCCCACAATCCTTTATGGTTTTGAGGTGTGGGGCTATAGCTTGCTTGAGTTTGATTGGGACAAGATGGAGAGTGTATATATCTTGATGCTCTATCATATCATCAAGACTAAGCGGACAATTCCTCGTGCCATTATTCAAGCAGAGTTTTGGTTTTGCTATACTAAACAAGGGTCATGAATCTCAGTATTATTGATTACTCATATCATGTAACTACATGGGTTAAGGATGATATGTAATCACTTCCAGGAATAATCATCTCTCTTTCGATCTCCTAGCTCTAAGGGAAGAACTATACTAACCAAGGGAAGTGTCCCCAACCAAAGGTTCCTAAGTAATAATCGGAGTTTCCAAGAGCAAGCCTAGAAGGACAATACTAATGGGCCAACTTTACAAAGTATTGCTTTGAGTGATTGTGAGAAGGTTAAGAGCATTTAGAGTAATTAGATGGAGTTGAAATTGGTACACTCAAACTTTTGGGCTAGGACACTTAGAAAAATTAATGAGTTGAAACTAAGGTCCCTAGTTCGGCTAGGATAAAGGATGAGAAAGGCTCCTAGCAAAATCTATATTGATCTAGACGAGCTTAAGTAAGTGAAAGATGAACTCAATGAGCTAGATGCCTAAATATTTCTTTAAGTGATGAAAAATTAATGAGTTGAAACTAAGGTCCCTAGTTCGGCTAGGATAAAGGATGAGAAAGGCTCCTAGCAAAATCTATATTGATCTAGACGAGCTTAAGTAAGTGAAAGATGAACTCAATGAGCCAG
>LPNX010957514.1:843867-887117 GCA_001517045.1 Pseudotsuga menziesii | reverse complement strand
GGTAGTACAATAAGCTCAAAATAACATAACATGCATCCAAATGAATTAGCTTAAGCTTTAGTTGTGAGGAAGATAGTGCTCAAACTTTATAAGTACAACATGTCGTGAGAAATAGCATCAACATTAAAATATTTCACATGGACTTTAAGGGTGAATAATGCTTATCCAAGTGTAAGAGTGCAAAGAGTTGAGTGCTAATTACCAAAATGAATATGACAATTAAAGAAACACAAGTATGAAGGTGCTCCCTTGGGATGTGCCCAAGGTACTTAAGATTTTATTTATGCCAAATAAGTTAATAACATATGGAGTTGCCAACTCCTTTGAAAGACTTCTTCCAAGATAACTCTTCTCAAATACTTCTCTTGCAAAGAGGCAAGTTTTGGCCTTGAGCCAAGGAGGCCTTTGCTAAAGGTAAAGACTTGACTCCTCTTTGTCTTAGGTAGAAGTGATTAAGTGTTTAATATATTATATTAGTGACCAGCAATAGTAAGCATGTAAAATAAAATGAATAACTTGATGAAATGATTAAATAAAAGTGCCCAAATATTATAACGGGTTACCCAATTCAAGTTACACAATGCTAGTACAATTAAAGAGCATTCAATACTTATGCTGCAAATTGAAAATCAGAATTAAAATAAAAGAGGGCAGCAAGCAAATTATGAGTTAAAACAGTAAACTTAACCATTGAAACTAACACTATTATTGATTAGTCCATCAGACTACTCTGTATGTGCCTAGAACTATCGATATAGGAGGAGAGAGTGCATAGACTTGAGTTTGGGAATCACTTTTATACCCAGAAGTTGCTTATATTGCTGCTGTTTACCCACAGATTTTCCCAGCAATAGATACAAAGTTGTTTTCTGTTGATTTGAGGTTAGAAGAGGGCTAGGAATCAGATCAATAGCCCGGAATAGTCCTTAACCATGCTCAATTATACTATAAAACAACCCAGATTTTCCTCTTATGTTGATTCAAGGTCTGAAACTTTCTTAAAACTGCCTAACTTGTGCCCAAAACGTGCCAAATGACATTCTTCATCACTGCTCAAGGGTGAAACCATGCCCATAAAGTTTCAGGAATTTTCCCAGGCCTGAGTTTCAACATTTTTATCACTGCTATGGTCACCCATAATCACTTCTAAATGTTGTTTAAGGGTTGAAGAGAGGAAGGGCACATCAGCTAGTGCATAAATGCAAGAGATTTTGAGCTAGTTTGTTTTTTAATCTGTATTTTCATTCTAATTGAGGCATGTGATTGGAGTTGCAATTTATACTTACTGATATGATTTTCAATGGTTTGGGTAGATATAGCACTTAGCTATCTGATGTTTTGACTTAACTAGTAGGATGATGTTTTAACAATTCTGAAATTTGTGAATATAATTTTTGTGTAAGCAAATTTGCAAAGATTCAAACCTAGTAGCAGGTTTTATTTTATTTCTAAATGCAGGTTTGCTTACCATGTACTGAAAATTTCAACATGATTTCATGGATAATGCCCATTTTCATATAGTTTTTTGAATCAAAGTAGTGTAAACAAGAATATTCTTTTGAACACACTAAATATAGATAATGAAGTATATTATTGCTTGTTTTTGCTTCTATACGATCTTCTCATGATTAAATTATGATGCAAAAGGATATAGGGTTTACCAATACATAGAAAAATTTAGTGGGGCTGCATTAAGCTTCTAAAACTCACTCTTGGTATCCAGGAGTGGTGGCTTCACTTGGTAGTCTATCCTTCAATTTTTTAAGGATAACAAAATATGCTTCAGTTCATATCCAAGTCTTTCAAAACAGTAACATTAACACCTATTTTCACATAGTTCTACTGTTAATACATCCTACAAATATACTTGCTAGACTGTCTATATTTTGTATCATATCATCACTGTGTATTCTAAAATAAAACAAATTCACATTCCATTGATAAAACAACCTTTCTCCATATCACATATCAAGTTCATTCCATTGACCGAAGCTAGCTAATGAACTATTGAGCTATGTCAAGGTGAAGTTAACCTAGCTAACACGAAAGTGACTAAAGTAATACAATACGTAGATCCTTGAGGTTGGAGTATCATCTATACTAGTGGTGATTAATTGGATCCCAATGTCTGCCCAAACATCTGTGAAGGGTCTATAACCCTCCTTCCAAGCTTGAGCATGCAATTAACTCCCACTTTGGCCAATATGTATTGAGATATGTGGAGTGTTTATGTTGACATCCTTGCATTAGAGAGGCTTGTGGACATCAATTCTATCTGTCCAGTTTTCAGTTCTATACCCACACCTTCCCATGCCCTTGGGATTCATTCCTGCTTTCTTCGTGGGAGTGTTGAATAGGATCCTTCATCTCCTACAACATCTTCAACATAATCTCTTATTTTTTGTTGTCCTCATCTATTTTTTGTTGCGTAAATTGACCCAACATTGTGATCCTCTCCTTCACATCTTCCACGCTAGCAGAGTTTTTTTCTACTATTTTTCCCATCACATCCTTCACTTCCCATCTCTATACAAACGTTAGCATACCTAGGGAAAGGATACATGGATTGAAGCTGATTAGAAAGAAGAAACTCTTGCTCCAAATAAATTAAGCACCCAGATCTATGTGTCAATACTTGTTTGTCATAATACTATGGAACATGTCGTCCCTTATGTTTCATTTGCACAGGTTTCCTAGCCTTTTAGTTTGTCATTCTAGGTTGTAATTATTTGAGTGAAATTGTGAACAATGAGTTAAAATTTTAACATGGTATTAAATTAGAGAAACTAATATCTTACAAGGTTTCCAAGGAATATTTTCGGAGGGAGTTGTAAGAGGGATTCAGTAGGTCTGATGCCCTGATGCCAATCTATGCACGTGAGAGGCACAAAGGCTTGTCATGGGTTGTTGGTTGAGATGCCCAAATTTATGGTGATTGGAAGGTTGATTTTGACCTAAGACAAGCAATCACCCCTATGATTGGTTGTAGATCTAATTTCTTTTGTCACCTATAAATTTGTTGAAGTGTGCTTTTAGGGCTTCCAAATATGACTTGTCTATATCTCTACGTGACACATATTGGAGGTCACCCACAATTTTATACCGTGGAAGTATAGGCTGAAAATCTTTTGGAGGAGTTTGATATTTAGGGTATTGTGGAAGGAAAGGCGATTGCCCCTAATATTTTTTATCTATATTGTTTCTAGTAGATGCATATATTATGTTTTGATAGGTGTTTCCTAGTTTTTCTGTTTGTAGTTGCAGGTTATAATATTTGAAGTGTAAATCTGAACTAAGAGTGTAGATAGCCTTTTGCATTCCTAGGCACACTCGTGAACAAATATGGGCTCTTCATTTACAATAGTTTGAATTAAACAACTAGGGTGCACGTCATATCTTCTAGATTCAGCAGCATGGGACACTAAATTATGTCGAAGTGATTATTTCGTGCAATTTATCCTCAATTGTTTGCATGTTATCCTCTGTAGTTTGCATGTGTTAATATGGATTAAATGTGCTATAAAATTCACACATATGGAAGAAACAATCACTTATGGTATTTTCATTGGTTAGGGTCTTAATTTAAAGCATTGAGAGTATGTAAGAGGAATGAACATGGCAAGATCGTAAGAGATATTGTAGGTAACCAGTGGCTGCGAAGAGAATCTTTCTTTTACTATTGGCCCCTACATTTAAACACCTTCATAAAGGCGTTCAATCAATACCCACCTTCAACACTTTTCAATTTCATTGATACATCATTTAAGTTTCCCTTAAATGCTTATTTTTTCTTGGCATGGGCTACCCAGGGTCTGCATGGGCTACCCAGGGTCTGTTATCAGTGCCCAATAAACTGCCAACTACTTTCAGTTAATCCATGTGTAAGATATAATGCTTTACATGTATGATAGTTGCTCTTATCTTCCCTCCATTAATTGCAATTAGGATTTTATTGATAGCTTGGCTTTGCCAACTCTTATTACACCTTGTCAATTTTTACCTAGATTAGCTATTAAGGGACAGTAAATTATGTCATATCACCACCCATACTTTTCATGTTGTATATCAATTATCTGAATTCCAACTTTCTCTTTAACTCCAACAATTTATTACGATTCCTGATACAGAGAAAAACTAAAAATCAAGAATTGTTTCACATGAATCCATGCAGAGGGATGTGTGTAGATATTTGCCATGTTAATGAGCTATTCCAGTTTTAATTGTTGGAGAAAAATCTGTGCAAAACTAGTCACAACACTAGGTGCAACATTGGGCTCAAACATAGATGCAAAAAAAGATATCAACCAGGATGCAACACTAGGTGCAAACCTAGATGCAAAATAGGACGTAAAATGAAATGGATACAAAAAAAGATGTAAAACAAGATGCAAATTAGATGCAAAAGGGGATGCAACATTATAAGTAAAATTGGATGCAAAACTAGATGCAAAACTAGACGCAATATTGGGCCCAAAATTGGATGCAAACCTAGATGTAACGCTAGATGCAGAATTGGACACATAATTTGATGCAAAACATGGTGCAAAATTGGGTGCAAGACTCGATGAAAAACTACGATCAAAATAAGACGTAACATTGGATGCAGAAATGAGCATCAAAATGGGTGCAAACAAAGATGTAACAAAGGAAGCAAAGAAAGATGCAATACAAGGTGCAAAATTGAGTGCAAATAAGGGTGTAACAAAAGATGCAAAAAATTGGGCGCATAAATGGACACAAAAATGGATGTTAAAAAGGACAGGAAAAAAGATGCAATAGATGGCGTTTTATGAAATTGTACAATAGCGCCAAGTTTAGCGCCAGATTGTTCACCAAAACTAGGAAAAAATTACACTAAAATCTGGCGCTAAATCCAGTTTTTGTTGTAGTGTGTTTTTGTTCGAATCAGTGATCAGGGTTGTGGGAAAAAAAAATTTCCCAGTCTATATTTGGATAGTGATTGGCTTGCCACTTACCTTTGTGTGTTTTCAGTGATTTCTTGTCATTGTACTCGCCCAAGCTAGAGTTCCAAGTCTTCCCTTATTGGTTGATATTTGGTCTTATTAATATGTTTACTTCAATTTGCTTGCTTTATATAGTTGATTTGATCCAAGTATACTCAAGTTTAGTGCATTTTAGGTGCATAAGTAGTCTTTGAGCATTTTAAGAAGTGAAAAGAAAACATTTTCAAGCTTTTTGCATTTGCTTTTGCATAAGTAGTTTTATTTTCAGTTTTGAAATATAATCTCAAAACTACAAAAACATAGTCTTAGTTTCTCTTTATCGTTGCATTTGTTCATCAATTTATATTTACAAAAGAAAAAGAAGTTTGCTTTAGTAGTGGTAATTTGCTTTGAAAAAAATACACCTTTGCTTTTTGTTTCTTATCAAGTAAAAAACACCATAGTTTATCACTCCACTTCCTTCTGAGTAAGAAATAGCCCTTAAAATGAACGCAATAATTAAAATTTACAAGTAATTTTTATTTTCTAGGGCCATTCACCTACTAGCTTAGGCTAGACTTGTGGGATAGGAAGTGTAAACTTCCCATAAGTTTTAAAATTCAAACATAGTGGACTATTCAATAGGTAAATCCTTGTCTTTATCAATTGTATCTGGTAAGCTCCTCTTAAAAGGGAGTCAAGCATGAGGCCGCGTGGAGGCATTGGACTAAGGAGATAACCCTCCGATTCCTTTTCAAAACATAAATCAGGACTTTTACACATTTGGGGATTCTGTCCTAGACAGAGTTTCGGGCCCAGCTACCCTGCCCATGCATTCAAGTCAGGCTTGCGACTATCCCCCCAGACTCTTGGTATAACTAAGGTAGCCTTTAGTCTCTTGACATATAGGGTTCATACCTAGGTAAACCAGGAGGCTATTTCTGCTTCAACTTGGACGGGCTTGGAAGGTAACCCTTATTGAAAGTGTAGGAGGGCGGTGGGTGATTCCTCCGCTTGTGCCTAAGAACCACTTCAAGGACGCCAAGTAACCGTTCTTCAACTTTCTTCGGGAAAGCATATCTTTCACCCTTGTTGACTATTTGAGGCTTTAGGAAATTTCGTAGTGTTTGCTCTATGGTTTTGTCTGTGTTTAGTTGGCCTTAGGGTTTGATTTGCTAAATTTTCAATCGTGGAGGACCAACCTATAAGAAGGTCAAGAAGGTTGCAAAACCTTCCTCCTCTCATCACATTCGAACCTACACCTCCACCCCAAAGGCGGAGACTGGACATGGACGGTTCATTTGAACCGGTAGGAGTAAGTGAAGTTCCAAGTGAACCAGCACTTGTACCTAACCGTTTGATTTTAACACAATTGAGATAGAAGACTTATAGGCTGATGAGTTTGCAAGGAATTTTAACACACCCTTGACTGATTTAAACAATCCTATGATCATCCAGGTTAGATATTTTGATTCACCTGTTTTAGGTGTCCCTGTGGGCAGGATTATGTCTACTGCGGGAGAGACTTCTTTTGTTTTCACCTCAGCCGTTCTGGCTGAAGGGGTGCTACCTCCCCCAATTAGTACCCCTAGATCTAGCATACCTACTACGCCATTGACTCCAGCGAGCCGGGTGGTCCAACCGCCAATTCACTCAAGCCTAGCAGGTGCTTTTGGTGACATGGTTACTGGGATTCCTAGTATACCTACTGTTCCCTCCTCCTTCACATACACTTCCCAGAGTGGTCCGGTAGGATCCTCGGCTTTCGTCGAAGGATTTCCTTGGAATGGGGGACACATTCCCCCATCCACTCCATATGTAGGCCCATCACCTTCTTATGTACGAGTGCAGCTTGGAAATAATACCTCTTATGGGCAAAGTTTTCAAACTCCAGTCTCAACCCCATTTACGAGCTCTCCCTTTTCGTTGTTTAGAGGAGGGATACCTGCTCCTGTTTTTCAAACCCCAGTTTCGATCGGGACGGCCCGAACCTTTTATACTGCACCTCCCACTCACAACCCTGTGGCTTACATATGGAATCCGTTTCAAAGTAATCCTTCCACTTCGTAACCCGTGGCAGAGGGAAACCCCACCTTTACTTATGGGCATTCGGGGGTAGGTCCCTCTAATCTCCAGACTAGCACTTTCAGTGCCCTGGTTCGACCCAAGCTTCCATTCCTGGAAACGTTAAACTTTCCAGACTTGTCTAAGTTGATGAATGACCAGGTGAGGCATGACCCCTCGTGGCCACCTATTCCCACCAAATTGCTATCGAACATCCCTAAATTCGAGGGCAAAGTTGGTGAAGATCCTGGGGCTCATGCCACCACATTTCATTTATGGTTTTCTTCGAATTCACTGAATGAAGATTCAGTTAGGTTGAGGCTGTTCCAAAGAACCTTAACAAGTACCGTGGCAAAATGGTACATTGAGTTTCCTTCTGCTGCTTTCAGTAGTTTTTGGGACTTGGCTAGTGCATTCCTTAGCCACTTTCAGCTTTCGGTCCAATATGATTTCGGAATGGACTTGTTATCTACCTTTAGGTAGAACAAGGCTACCCACATCTCGGATCATATCCAAGAGTGGAGGAGGCGAAAGAGCCTTATAAAAGCCACTATTCATCCTAAGTTCTTACTAGAGTAGTTCCTTAAATCCCTGTTGCCCTACATATCTAAGGACGTATCCACCTCAGGAGTGACGAATGAAGAAGAAGCCATTCTTAGGGCCCATCAATTGGATTTAATTTATTCACAATCTAGGATCTTGTATGAGATTATCCCTGAGGCACCGAGGCCTACCCACGATGCGGAGAAGCCTAAGCCCGGGCCCCATGCCGATGGTGTGGTTGGGTCCGTAAACTCTCCCACCATAGAGTCTTTGGCTAAACAACTTCATCAGTTGTCCGTCAAGCATTCTACAGTGGAGGCAGCAAAGGCTGCCCCCTTCCCCCATAGTGCAAATGTTTTTGCACAGACCTCTCAAAAGGGCAATCAACAACCCGGTGGGAAGAAAAAGAGAGGAAAGAAAGGAGAGGGAAACCAAAACAAGCAAAAACCCGTGAATAGTGCTGATGTTGGCAAGAAAGAAAAGAAAAAGGTTAAATTCTCGTGTAAGTTGTGCCATGAGGATCACCTCACTCACCTTTGTCCCCTTATGGAACAATCCCAGAAGTTGCTTAAAGCTCAACAATCGGCTATTCTGGAGGATCCTTTTCCCCAAGGGCAGAACTTTGCTTTAGCTTCTAATGTAGCAGGGGGCACTCCAAATGCCCCTGACCCAAACTATATCAACATGGTTCGATCTTCGACTTTGTTATAGACTAGGAATAAAAACTATGAGAAAGAGACTCTTGAGAAGGGTAAGGCTATAGGTGAAACTTCTAACCCTCTCACGATCGAGAAGCCTACTGAAACTATGTCGAAGATACCAAAAGGTGTCTTCAAGAAGACCTTGCATAACCCTAATGCTAGGGCTACTTCAAACTACTCTATGGTTGAATATCTATCCCAAACCCTTTGTGCAATGTCAGCTTTAGAGGTGTTACAGAGTTGTCCCGCCTAGCGATATGCCCTCTTAGCAGCTTTAGGCAGCATGGACTCGTCGAGTCTCATGGTGAAATTTCATTTGTTAGATGTTAAAATTTGCCTACCTTACCATGTATCCTTATCAATAGATGTCATCCATGGTGGAAAGACCATTGGAAGGGCAGTCGTTGATGAGGGTGCTTCTACATGTGTTATGTCCTTGTCCTTTTGGAAAGCTCTCGAATCCCCAGAGCTGGTCCCATCAAACACTCTACTTACTGCTTTCGATGGAAGGTCATTCCATCCGCATGGTATCCTACCGGCTTTTGAAATTAAGCTGGTAGGGAAAGCAGTGTCTGTTGAAGTGAAAGTGATTGATGCACCTTTGGACTATAATTTGCTTCTAGGAAGAAGCTGGACTTATGCCATGTCTATTATTGCATCAGCGGTCTTTCGAGTAGTGGTTTTTCCACATGAAGGAAAGTTGGTTACTGTTGACCAACTTGATTTTACTCGAAAAGGCCAGTTAGATTCTAATGAGTTCGTTGTGCCATTGGTTGATTAGGTAAAACCTGTTGCACATAGCTTGGGGGATGGAATGTACACATCACTGATGGGCACATTTGATCTTCCATCCCGGATTAACTATATTGGTTCTACTAGTGTGGGGAAGTCCATAGCCACAATTGTTGATAGGACTGATCCTTGGGTTCTCCCTTCCCCCCATGAACCATAAGTGCCCTTATCGGCAGTGGAAGTAACTTACCAAGCTATCACTCAAACCATTTTTGATCCCATTCCAGACCCTCTCACAGTCTCAAAGGACCTGGAAGAAGTCTATTTGCCCACGTGGGCAGAAAACTCTTTGCACTCTACGGACTGTTTAGATATGATTTTACCTTCTGATGAAGCCATTATGGAAGCCATGAGTGGACGTGGCAAGATCTGTGAAGATATTCACCGTCGATCCTATTTTCTTCCAAAGCTAAGCAGAATAGAAAATCAAGAGTTTCATATGAGACTGTCAGATGATGTTGATACACCCATCAATCCCTTTCCTAGGGAAGGAATGTTTCACGAGGGGAATACGGCAAATATTTCCGCTACTATCCCTATCAACATCTCTGTAAATCCTGATGTTGTGGAAAACATATATATAGGTACAAACTGCTCTCCTGAGGAAATTGCTATCTATACTTCCTTGTTTAAGTAATTCCGCAATGTCTTTGCCTGGTCATATGAGGAGATGCCAAGCATTGATCCATAAATTATTGAACATGAGATCCGAACATATCCTGATGCCAAACTTGTTCAGCAAAAGTTAAGACCTGTTAACCCGCGTAAAGCGGCGACTGTGAAGGCTGAAGTTGAAAAACTGTTGAAGGTTGGTTTTATTTATCCCATAGCTCTCACGGAATGGGTATTTAACCCTGTTCCTGTTGATAAGAAGCAAGGGACCATATGCATTTGTACTGACTTCAGAGATTTGAATAAAGCCTATCCTAAGGACAACTATCCCATGCCATTTATAGACCATATTATAGATGCTTGCACAGGAAGTGAAGTGTTCTCGTTTATGGATGGTTTCTCCGGATACAATCAAATTAAAATAAAACCGGAAGACCAACATAAAACTACTTTCATCTGTCCTTGGGGTACCTTCACGTACAAAAAAATGCCCTTTGGATTGAAAATGCTGGGGCAACCTTTCAACCGGCAATGAACTTTTCCTTCCATGATATCAAAGCCATTATCGAACCTTACCTTGATGATCTACCTGCACATTCTCATAAGAGGATTCAACATCTAGATCACTTATGGTTGACATTTGAGAGATGCAGATACTATAAGATCCTCTTGAGTCCCCACAAGTGTGTGTTCTGTGTCGAGTCAGGAAGATTGCTCAGGTTCATTGTCTCTAATAGAGGCATCCAAGTGGATCCATTAAAAGTAGAGGCCATTGTAAATCTGCCTCCTCCTCATTCTATTAGGAAACTTCAAAGCCTGCAAGGAAAGTCTAATTTTCTTCGACGTTTTATCGTTAACTATGCCAATATTACCAAGGGTTTCATGCGCCTGCTTAAACAAGACACCCCATTTGGATGGGATGAAACTGCACAACTCGCTTTCGAGGCATTGAAAAAATCTTTGTTGTCGGCACCTTTACTGCGTCCACCAGATTACTCTAGGGATGTTATATTGTATTTGGCCGCGTCCGAGTCAACCATTAGGGCAGTACTGGTCCAGGAGGACGATAAGCTCATAGATCATGTCGTTTACTATCTTAGCCGTGCTTTGGCCGGACCTGAACTCAGGTACTCCCACATTGAGAAATTAGCCTTAGCAGCTGTCTATGCTGTTCAGAGGTTACGTCACTAGATTTTACTGAGGACCACAACAGTAGTGGCGGATGTGAATCCCTTTCAATATGTTTTGTCCCGACGGATTGTTGGGAGAAAATTCAACAAATGGATAGTCATTCTCCAAGAGTTTGACTTGGATTTTTAGTTCGCTAAGTCTAAAATGTCCTTAGTTTTTGCTAAGCTTATAGCAGAATTTCCTACTGAAGAAAATGTAGCTGTTGAAGATGACTCATTCCCAAATGAGCATATCTTCTTGATATCCACCTCTAATCCTTGGTACAGACATATTCTTATATATCTCCACACTTTGAAGTATTGTGCAGCTTCCTCACGGGAGGAATGACGTAAATTACGCCTTCATGCTAAGAACTACCTCATCATAGGAGATACATTATATCGAAGAGGGGTAGATTCCATTTTACGTCGATGTCTTACCCATGACAAAGCAGAGATTGTCCTGAATGATTCCCATAGTGGAGCGTGTGGGGGTCATTTATCTGGGTTAGCAACGGCCCAGAAGATACTACATGTTGGTTATTTCTGGCCCACAATATTCAAAGATTGTGTGGAAGTGGTGAAGCACTGTCATCCTTGTCAGCTTTACACCAGGAAAATGCGGTCACATCCTGCTCCGTTGTTTTCTGTTGTCTCAGTAGGCCCCTTTATGAAATGGGGGATTGATTACGTGACATGCAACCAAGCCTCGGTTGGGAGGCATAAATATATTATTGTCGCTATTGACTAATTTACCAAATGGGCAGAGGTAATGCCTACTTTTAAAGCTGATGGAGAAACAACAGCTTTCTTCGTATTCAATCAGATTATAGCACAGTTTGGTATACCCAAAGTGATTGTCACTGACCATGGCAGTCATTTTCAAAATAGCATGATGACGAAACTGACCATTATGCTTGGATTCAAACAAGAACATTCATCTTTGTACTATCCGCAAGCAAACAGTCAGGTTGAGGCTGTAAACAAGACTTTGAAGACCATCCTCAAACGTACAATTGATGTAGTCCGTTCTAACTGGCACATCATGCTATACCCTGCTCTTTGGGCGTACCGAACTAATGTAAAAACTGCTACGGGTTTCTCCCCCTTCCAACTCGTTCATGGAGTGGAAGTCGTTACCCCGGTTGAATGTGAAATCCCGTCTTTGAAAATAGTTATTCATGTGTTACCCGATACGACAGAGCTTGAAGAATGTCTGGTACATTTAGAACACCTTGATGAGCAGCGTAGAGATGCGCTGACTGCTAATCAAGCTCACAAGAATAGGGTCAAAAACCAATATGATAAGTCGGTCAAACCTCGGATTTTCTCTGAGGGGGAACTTGTTTTGCTTTGGGACCAAGACAAAGAACCCCTGGGGGCATGAAAATTCAAGGCCATGTGGTTAGGGCATTATGTCGTGTCGAAGGTCTTAAAGAAGGGCGCATATGAGTTAATTGATTTTGATGGGAACAAGCTGCCTGAGCCTAGAAATGGGCTCTACCTGAAAAAGTACTATCCTTAGGCTTAGTGCTTTTTCTTGTATTTTATTGTATGTATTTTTATGTACATTAGTTTGTCGGTTTTATTTTTTATACCATCTGCTGGTTGTTGCAGATGTCTTCTGAGAGGTATCTAGGTTTCGCTAATGGCGCCAATCACCACACTTGTAATCTAGCTTCAGTAGCATGGGTCATTTACTCTCCCTCAGGACAGCTAAGTGCCGCAAGAGGTGCTTGCTTAGGTCCTGCTTCTAATAATGTTGCTAAATATAGGGCTGTAATAGAGCTTCTATGGGATGCTTTGTCACGTGGTATCATCCAACTAGAATTCCGCCTGGACTCTCAACTGGTGGTTTCCCAGCTCAATTGAGCTTATTAGGTGCGAAACCCTATTCTATTACGTTAGTTCATGCAAGTTAGGTTATTGGAAAGAAATTTTGAATTTATTATATTCAATCACATTCCAAGAAATTAAAATTCATTGACTGATGCATATGCTAATTACATTTTATATTGGCATCTAACACACATTTCATAAAAATATACAGCATGCGCATAAAAAACACTTGTAAATAAACCGACAACAGTATATATGTGTGTGTGTGTGTGTGTGTGTGTGTGTGTGTGAGTGAGTATTTTTCTATAGATAGGTCAAGTTTGATCCTTAGATCCAGTCATAACTGTATAATATACAAAATGTAGATCGCAGTCCATCAAAATTTCCTAGATCTAAGCAGGACCACCTTGGTCCCCATGGTCACTTTGTACTCTGGATTCCTTAGCCTCTTCGGCTCCGGCAACCTCCACAACATATATGTACACAAGAACTGCTCTGGCCACCCACCTCAAAAGGCGTAACCAGACAGGTGGAACTCCAAACATAAACTCCTACATGACGGTCGGGATATGCTCTATCCGCAAAGTGGGAACTCTCTGGGTAAGCCTGGCCATCTTCCCCTCTAGAACCCTAATAAGCCCCGAGTCTTCGCCTAATATAGGATGAACAAACATACGTGGATTCCCCTCAGGGCGGACCGGTCCAATATCTGCATTTTGACATGTTTATAGGATTAGGACTTTTATACATATGTATTTATCTATAATTTAAAATTCATAAAAATTTTAAAATTTTGAAAATTGAAAAATTACCTAGCTCTCCCCATGCTCCTCCTGGAGGGAGGACAAGGACTAGATCACCTCGAAAATCCATTCCAACATACAGAAACTGCTCTAGTGCTGGTAGTTGCCGCTCCCATTAGAAGTAGAATTCATCATCGTACACACTCTGCAATGAGCCTCCTCCTCCTTGACGAAGGAAGATGTCTCCCCATCTGCTCATCCTAGGATGACCTGGAGATCGGACTGGTAGGGGTATGGCAAGGCTCAACCCTGGTACTCTCCCGAAGAAGAAGGCAACCAATATGCTAGAATACCCGAAATTCTTTCGCCTTCCTCTCTTGCAATCATAGAGTTGTTTTCTCATAATTGTGACAACTCTTGAACACCAATCATACAGGGTACCCTACATACAATCCATCGCCAACCTCATTTGGTTTCGTGTAGCTAGTTGTAATGAAGAGGATCCCGCAACCCTCACTATGGTGCTGGTCAGTACCTGTAGTGTAAGATCACGGATATGTGCAATAGGGATGCAGCTCCCTCTCTTCTGGGTACCAGGTGTGCAGTACACATCAATGTAGTTCTGGACACTTAAAGGATCACCGCCCCTGCCAGTGCCCTCTAAGTTGACCGATGCTCCTCGTCATGACAGGCCAACAATAAAATATATGTCCTCGGAAGTAATTTCCAAAGTTTCACCCTGTAGGTCAAACATCCCTAAATCATGGTCCCAGTAGTTTATCATGAACTCCAGCAAACGGACATTGGCCCGCATTGGTGATGTGCAAAAGAATTTTAATAACCCACTCGTTCGTAAAGCATGTACGGTGGGCGCACTTTGGAGCACTTCCTAGTCCATATCCTCATGCCCCCGTTCCCTCCATTCCAACACCATCTTCACACCTAGCAAAACAATCATTATAAATCATCAATCTCATATAAAATTTCAAAAATTTTGCCTCAATTTAGCTTTTTATCCTTCACGCAGTATACGCGATTGTCTATTTAGACATGTCGCATACTGTACGTGACTGTCCCTAAGGGAAACCTGCGTACAGAACGCGTGTACGCGAGTTTCAACATAGTGAACCCGCATACACAGCATGACATGCTTTAGGATGCTTAAAAATATGAAATTGGGGCTCAAAATTGAAAATTGTTAGGATCAAATTGAAGAGCTCGAGGTGTAGGCTTACCTGCAACTTGCGGAATCGGATTTTGTCCACTGGATTGTCCACACCGATTGAATGAAAGTAGAGGTAAAAACTTGCTTCTTATGGCTAAAATTCAAAATGGTGAGTTTTATTTTAATTTTTGAACTATTTATAGAAATTATATTTCTAAAAGTGGGTTTTTCCTATAGTTCGAAATGTATTTAACTAATACCATATCTCTTTTGGCCTTGTAACGGGTTTTTCATCATTACAAAGTGTTTTTGCTCCTATAGGTTGGTTTTTGACATTTCCAATGCATTTTTGCATCTATACTTAATCCACGTTAAACTTAGCAATCAACATTTTTCCACGGACTATGGTATTTTAAACCATTAGTTCCCTGTATTTACCATTGTTCTTCTGTGGATAGGACCTTCCTTTCATGAGTATCCTCATTTGAAACCTATGTTGTCTTTTAATACTCATGCTACAGTTGTTTCAAGTACAGGGGTATCCTCTTAGCTATTTTTCACACCAAATAGAGCCTTTTTTGGGTCTCTTTTTACAAGATATCCCTTTATAGGACTCCCCGCCCTTATGGAGTTTCTTTAGGCCCAGGTTTGACTCCTTAAAAATAGACTTGACTGCCGACTTAAATTGTCCGTTCAAGCTTGTTAAGAATATGTGAATGGGAATCCGCATTGGTGGTAGGTTATCTCTTTCTCAGACCATGTGAAATAATACGAGAAAGGATCCCTCTCTTTTCTACTGAATTGAGAAGAGTACTCTCAGGCATAGGTTTATCACTTTTCCGGACCTGAGGGACTAAATTTACAGAAAAGGAACTCCCGGTATGAGCTTAGTTTTCTCTTTTTCGTGCTCTGGACCTAAACATGAAAAAGATTCCGAGTGTACTTTGTGTCTTTGTCATGCTCGTTAAACACTAAAGAACAAAGCAACAAGTTTACTGTTGTAAGTCCCATTTCTTATACTCAAATGGATCTTTCCGAGTGATCTTGCTTTCCTTCACACTCGTAAAACTCAAGCTATTTATGATGTTCTTGAAGGAGCGTTGGGTAGGTGGTAATTTAACCTTTTTCGGACCTCCTTGACTAAGTACGAAAAAGGTTCACCTTTTCTTCTACGAAAGTTAAGAGAGTTCTTCTGTGGTATGTTTTATACTTTTCTGGCCTAAGGAGACTAAATTGGATGAAAAAGGACCCCCTGGAGTCTTCTTTGGAGTTTTCAGACTCTCTAAATGTGAAAACACCAGCTAAGTATGTACTAGTTCGGGCTCATTAAATCCACGAATCAGTGACACTATCAAGCATTATTTTCTCTTCTCTTCAAGCTTGTTAAAAAATGAAGAGAGATCTGAGTTGACTTTCTTGGACTCGTTAAAATTTAATAAGGAAGGTAAGGAATAATTTTTCTCTTGTTTTCAGTTAGTAGCAGCATGTCATCCTTGAACATAGCACTCTTTGTTTTTTTCGATACCCATGTCTTAGTGTTCACTTTCAGTTTAGCTATTACTTCGAGTTTATTACTCCTCCTCTTATCCGTTATACCTGTGGAATCTGATCATGTCTCCTACACGACAGATAAGTCTAGTTGTTCTATCTATAAGGTTAAAAGTTGCCTTGGGTCATCTCTGTGTCGTGCTCACTATTAAAGGACTTAACTCAATGTCTGATTTCTATCCTGATCCCATCATTGTTATATCTGTTATCTCTTGTGTCTCACTTCCTTTGCCCAGTTCCTAGTCACTCTTGTGATCCGTTGGAGGATCTATTGCCTTCCTTATCATAGTATGGTTCCTCTTCAGTACTTCCTGACGACGAAGACCTAGAGTTTTGACGATAGTACCTCAGGATTCACTTCCATCATTGGTGAATTCCTTTGCTTCAGTTGTCGATTATCACCTATTTTATTGACAAATTGTTGAATCCGTTCCATGTTCGACTTCATCCTACATTTATTCACATGGATTAGATTGTACTGGTTCTTTGGGATTGCTTATGAAGACCTTAGTTCCTCATCTATGGACTAAGTTGCGCAAGAATATGTTCCATTTATGTACACAGCTTCTAGATCTTTGAAGACTCATCATTATTGTATATTGTGGCTTCAATCCACCTTTGTAATATATGTGGTCTTGTACCCGTATCATATGATGTACTCAAATTTTGTAAAGGAGCTAGTGTTCCAGTATATTGAACATAGCATCCTCAGATATGACTTTGTATATGACATTATTATGTATTTGTTTTAGGTACTACCTATGCTCCATTGGATTTCTGAGTTCTCCAAAGATAAAGATTATAATGTATTTCGGTCATCGCTTCCCTCTAACCTCACACATTAGGGGGCATCTGTTATCAACCCAAATAGCACTTCTCTGTTCGAGTGCCGACATTTCCTATGTTGGCACACAAAAGGACATTTATGGATTGAAGGTTGCCTAAAACATTATAGATGAGCATGTTATGAAATACATTCACTATCCATCCAGCTTGGCATTTTTACCTTTTCATACGTCAATTGTTGTATGCGACTTTTCCTATAAGCAACCCACGTACATACGCGACTTTTCCTACAGCATGTCGCGTACTGTACGCGAGTACTTGTCATTGCAACCCGCATATAGATCTGTACGCGAGTTTCCCTTATAGCAACTCGCATGTCATACGCGGGTTGCCAGTATCAATACTCGCGTACGCCTTCCTTTGACATTAAAAATAATAAATCGTGATTAATTGAGATTTGTTAAGCCCTAAACAATAACTATCTTAACTGTCTCAACCTCCTCAACCTTCGAAACTGTCTTATTTCACTAAGTATAAATAAAGGCCTTGGGGAGGGCATTAATCAATCATACTTGGAGAGCAAAGTTATACTGGTGGTATCTATTCAGAAATATTTGGAGCAGTAGAACTCATAATCCTTTGGTTGCAGAGGAGTCCTTGTTTCAGGCGTTGGGTTGTAACCTTAACTCATTCACTATTGTTAATAAAGAGAATCCTTATTCCAAATGTGTGTTGAATATCTTTCATGTATCATGGTTTGATGAATATTTATGATTAAGCACTCTATATACTGTTTATCTAACTTGTCATATATACATGTATAAGCTTGCACTTTGAGGATTTGCTCTTTGCAAGTGAAGGAGAAACATCCCTGAAAGCTTTGGAAGAGAAGCAGAGCAGGAGAAGAAAAAGCTTGGATCAACCGTCGTAAATCGGGTGAGTCTATCCTATCTTCTTATTTCCTTTCTGTACTTTAAAGTTGATTTTCTGCAAGTTTTAAGAGTACGTTGGTAACCCCAAACCTTCAGTTATAAGGTGTTTATTCCTGAACAACAAATTCCACCTATTGTATTTACGTAATCTCTAAGCTCATAATTACAATGGTAGTAAGGACAGAGTTGAATAGCTCTGTCCATTTTGACAGAGTTGAACAACTCCATCCATTTGGACAGAGTTGAACAGCTTTGCCCATTTGGACAGATGTATGTTCTGTACACACTAGTATGTACATGATTACCTTTATATATTACATAATTAGTACAGAGTAATAGCAGTACAGCTTAGCTTATGTGTTTGTTTCATATTACATGTGATAAACAAGGGTAACCATTCTATTATGTTCAATGATTCCACCTATTGTATTTACGTAATCTCTAAGCTCATAATTACAATGGTAGTAAGCTAATGTAATACAAGTGATTCCACTATTGGTTATGAAGGTTACACTTATATAGTTTCCCTAATCAATACAGATTAGTTATAAGCACAATATAAGCTCATAGAATAGAGTGTATTCAAATCTTATATCGGTATAAGTAACATAGTGTTCAATATAGTTGTGTTTAATATGAAGAGTTACAAGCCTATTCAAGCTTACATGGTTAGAATCCATGACCTGAACTATTCTCATAGATAACATGTGGTTAACAAATCCAATACAAATGAGAAACAAGCTTAAGTGTTCATAGTTAAGCATAGTGTAATAGAACTCCATAAGTAGTAGTATTGTGCATAATATACAAATATATGAAACTGTAATCATACTAGTCTTAAAGCTTATGCTTAGCGAAATCCCAATTATCATAGATAGAACCGTTCTAAGAGGGGCTAAGATAGGAGTCGTTCTCCCTAAAGGGTTGCCATTGTATAGTTTATATTGAATAAAATCCCAGTTTCACCCGATTCCAACCGATACAAATGGGCAGGGCCTACAGTCCACTTCCCCAGTTTTACAACAACCTCGAAAGAAAACTATCGGCCTCTACGCGCCCATAAATAGCATATTGTAGCTGATATACAGTTCAATTTTTGTCCATTTGGACATAGCTGATTGCAAAAAAAATTAAAAGAACATATGAAGCACTTTTGATATAAGATCTTAGATTTTGAATTTGGCTTTAAGTGTAATACTTATTTTAAATGATTTTAATTAAATAAAATTTAACACAAAACTTGAAATCTGTTAATATTTTTTCTTTTTCTATATTTTTTAATTAGCTTATTCTTATTCTCTATGTACATGAAATTTTATAGAATATTTAGACAGCTCTGTTTTAAAAAAATCCATAACTTTTTAATTAGCTTACTCTTATTCTCTATGTACATGAAAATTTATAGAATATTTAGACAACTTTGTCCAAAAGAATCCATGGTCATGTAGGCTTAAATAACTCCACCAAAGAAAAGATCCATGGTTGGGGTGTCCAAATGGACAGAGCTGGGGGTGTCTGAAAATTTGATGTTTTATGTCATGGAAACTAAGGGAACTAGGGATTTAATAGACCGCGAAGCAGGGGGTGTTTCTACGTAGGGTAAGGTATCTGTGGGAGGGAAGTAACTTCATATAAATATATACTTTATGGGGTTTTGGTGGGTTATGCAATGATTAATTCATGCCACCATTAATGCAGCTGCAGTATGTAGCATCTCTAAATGATATTTAAGACTTCACAGGTTGTAGCTCTGTCCAAATGGACAGAGATGATCAGCTCTATCCATTTCTACTATGTCCATTTGGACAGAATTAAACAACTCTATCCATTTGGACAGAGTTGAACAGCTCTGTCCAAATGGCCAGAGTTGAACAACTCTATCCAAATGGACAGAGCTGATCAAGTCCCTAAGTAAACAATTTATTTCTGTATGTTTTTTTGTTCGTAGGGGACAGGATTTCAAAACCTTTTCATTTTACTTCTTTCCTGAGTTACAACTTCAGCTGTAGTGTAATAACTATATAGTTTTGTCCATAAGCTCTACTACTTGCTTTATTCCATACAACTACTAGCCGAAGTATAAGTTCCATGGCACTTTATGACTATCTTAGTCTATGATGCATTGCATTAAGTTCCATTGCCATTTCATGCTTTTCCAAAACATAGAGAGAAAAGGTTAGATAGATAAAGGCAAGTTTAAAGAAATCATTGCTTTATCTTCTTATGGGGATGGAGACCAAAACAACCAGAAGTGTAACATAAAATGATAAGGATAGGCTGGACTAATAGAGGGAATCCATAGGTGTACGTAGTCAATCCCTAGACGCTCGCCTTAGTCCAAGTTGAAATCTATATGTCCTTGCCATTTGATGTGATAAATCCATGAAATTACAACAATTGATTTATAGTTGTCAGTTGATTCACTGCCCTTACTCTTCATTGCTTTATACAACCAGAGGCACTAGGATATATAATTCATTGTAAACACTCCAGATCCTAGAAGAAGGGAAGTGGAAGTATTTAAAGCTGAAAAACGAAGAGAAGGCAAGGAATGCCAGATATCTATTACGAGATTATGTCAGTTCGATCGAGACTACGATGTAGAATAATCTAGAAATACTTTCTCCCTATGAGATTTAGGGATGAGCTAGCTGATTCACCTACGATATAAGTTCAGTTGAAGAAATAGAAACTCTATCTATATTTAATAGTGATGCTCTCACTAACAACTCTATAACGACTAGGTAGCTAGTAGCCAATAGTAGTGTCTGTCTGTAGAGTAGGTAAGTACTTGCACTTGCCTTAGACTATATTTTATACTTAGCAAAACGTAGTTCATGCACATGCAGTTAAAGGACTATTAGATAATATTAGTGATATCTAGGTCCTTATTGAAATATTAGTTTTTATAGTTGCTAGGTCTTTGAAGTTGATTAATTAACATGTAGAAGGTTATGCCCTTAGTGATTGAGGCATTACAGCTCTCGAACTTCAGGGCTGGATATTTAGGCCTAACACACTATCTCCCCACATTTTCCACCTCTCGACTTGTAAAATTATTTAATGGATCAACATGTTTGGCTTCAAATTACTCTACGTTTCAACCTTTGGCCTTTGAACCAAAACAAGTTTATGGCATGTGCCAGGGTCAAAACGTTATACAGCGTGCATAGTAACCATCATATACCAGTGTATTTAGTGGATTCAGGGATCTTCCTTATCACGAAGAAGCATCATCGTCTTTATATATGTTATTTCTCCATACCACCTTTGTTTTTCTATTTATATTACATTGAAAGCTTAGTTTTAATAGTAGCTAGCTCTTTGAAGTTGATTAATTAACATGTAGAAATTCATATTTGTGTAAACTTGTAGATATAATATCCAATGGAAAGAGAGCAGCCTTTGAGACAGAAGCATAGGAGGCCATCACATTCTTCGAGAGTTGGTGTCCAAAATGAAAATCGAAGATTATCGACTTCACCTCGAGACTCAATCTTATTGTATAGTTCACATTCATCTGATCATCGACGTGGCGACAGTGGTAGAGATGATTCCTCCTTATCATCTATGGGTGAACATGGATCTCGACCTTCTATACGGGAGACAAGTGTGGAAGCAGAGCAAGGTTCGCAGGAGGCTCATCATCCTACACAGGGTGGCGAAGGTCGAGCAAGGACGCAATATGTCCAGCTAGCTGAGGGTTGTACGCCCATTACGACCTATCCATCAGATTTACTAGACGAGATTCCATGGGAAAGTGGTCTTCAACAAACGACAGTTGAAAGTTCTAGGGCTCACTATAATAAGCTGCAAAATGATCTTTCTAGTTTGGATCTCGCTCCAGAGAGCAAACAAAATATAGAGATGGTTTTGCAATCTTTACAAAAATTCATTGAGGTATATGAGGATCTTGGACCAACAATAGATGGTTTTGTTGCCTTGATGCAAAGAAGAAAGGCAGAAGTGATGGGTCTAGACAAGTGGGTTGTTATGAAGGAGAGGGTGACTAGAGAACAACCCAACTCAATGTTCAACTTCAAAGAGGGCCTAAAGTGGAAAGCATTGAAAGTGCAATATTTTAAGCACCCTAAACTTGCACATTTTTTATATGATCGATTTCTTGTAGCCTATGGTCGGTTGCCATGGAACGATGAGGTTCCTAATTATTTTGCTAGGTTTTTTTATGCTGAATTTTTTTTAGGAATGAAGCCATACTATACGGATATTCATTCCGAGTTTTATGGAGTTGGAAAGGGGAGGATATGCAATCAAAAAGGTGCCCTTAGAGATCCTAGTACTCTTCAAGCTCCACCTCTGATATCTCGTCCACCTAGGTTACAAATGAGAGATGGAGCCCACATCACAAGTTGGGACAACTGCAAGGCATAATGTTGCTGAAGGTTTGACTTCGGCATTTGTAGGAGTTGATGTTGGATTGATTCAAGAGAGGGCTCGAGCCACTATTCGGCAAAATTTTGTTTACAAAACAAATGATGAGTTAGATTCTATGGGCATTGAAGATCTAAAGCCTATGTGAAGCTTTGTCGTAATATAGCTTCGGATAGAATATCTAATGACACGTCAAGCATAGGAGAGCTTTGTGTACTTCCAATCTATTATTATTTTTATTCATTTTGAATTAAACTTTTTGTTACATTATATCTATGTATGATACATTATTTTTATATGTATAGTAATAAATACGTTACGTAAATGTTTATTATTTTCAATTTTCTCGATTGTTAAATGAACATAATTTTAGAGTCTCCAGTAGTCAAAATGCTGGAAATGTAGAAGAGCATATTGGAGAGGTATATTTAAAATTTACACATTTATATTTATGTCTAAGTGATTTTTTTTTAAATTTAACTATGTATCTTATTGTTAATTTGATTTATTTATGCAGGTTTCATTAGATTCAAACTTTTTAGATGATTTTCCATCTATTGTGAACTAATGTTTTTTTGTTTTTTGTTTTTTAAGTTAATTGCTAAGCTTAATATTTTTTGCTACTATGATTTATTTATTAACAAAATTTAAATTTTAAGGGAAGATAACATATTGAAATTGGAGGTGAAGATATAGGTTATTTGATGGATGTGGATATTGGCACTGGGGTAATTTTGTTCATAATTGAATTGTTCTTTGATATACATGTTTAAATAGTTTAAATAATGTTTGGCATTTGTAAATTGTATTTATATATGTTGAAGCTTGGGTCTCTTTGATCTTTTCGAGGCAAAGGAAAGACTCCATTGGACGATAGTGTTGGAATTGTAAGTTTAATATTTTATTTTTTTGAATTTAGTCTAAAATAGTCTAAATAATTTGTAAGCTTTATAAATTGTTTTTATATATGTTGTAGCTTGGGTCTACTCCACCTTTTAGAGACAAAGAGAAGACTCCGTTGGATGATAGAGAATTGGAGGTAATTTTGTTAATAATTGAAGTGTTCTTTGATATATTAGTTTAATGTTTTAATGTTTTGATTTTGGTTTAAAGTTCTTTAAATAATTTATGTTATTCATAATCTGTTTTTATACATGCTGCAGATTGTTACAAGTCCAAGGGAAGACCCTGGTCGAGAATAGTGGTGGACTTCTATTTAGAGAATTATTTATATTGTTCTTTTTATGTAGATATATAAGTTGTAGTTGATTTGGACATAGAGGAGCTTAATTTTTGGATTATATACATGTACTGTGAACTCACATGTACATAATTTTTGGATTATATACATGTACATTAAATTCACATGTACATGATTGTTTTTTTGGATTATATACATGTACATTGAATTCGCATGTTCATGATTGTGTTTTTGGATTATATAAATGTGCATTGACCTTAGATATTGTTTTTGGGATTATATACATATATATGTAAAGGTTAGGAATGTTAGGAAGTTTTGATAGGTGCAAATATATGAATGTATATAATTTATTAAATTTATGTATGTTTCTTGTTGAGAAATTGAGAGTGATAGAAATGTTATGAAGTTTTGATAGGTGCAATCTAATGTTAAGAATGAATATATGGAGAATGTTAATGTTAAGAGTGAATGTAGGAATAGGGGAATGTTAGGAGTGAATGTTTTGATAGGTACAATTTAATGTTAAGAATGAATATATGAGGAATGTTAATGTTAGGAGTGAATGTTTTGATAGGTGCAATGTTAATAGTGAATGTGGAAATAGGGGAATGTTAGGAGTGAATATGGAAATAGGGGAATGTTAGGAATGAATGCTTTGATAGGTATAATCTAATGTTAAGAATGAATATGGAAATGTTAATGTTAGGAATGTTAGGAACTTAATGTTAGGAATGTTATGAAGTTTTGATAGGTGCAATGTTAGGAGTGAATGTGGGAAAGGAAAAATGTTAGGAGTAAATGTTTTGATAGGTGCAATGTTAGTAGTGAATGTGGAAATAGGGGAATGTTAGGAATGAATGCTTTGATAGGTGAAATCTAATGTTAAGAATGAATATATAGGGAATGAACATGAAAATGTCAATGTTAGGAATGTTAGGAAGTTAATGTTATGAATGTTAGGAAGTTTTGATAGGTGCAATGTTAGGGGTGAATGTGGAAATGGGGGAATGTTAGGAGTGAATGTTTTAATAGGTGCAATGTTAGGAGTGAATGTGGGAATGGGGAAATGTTAGGAGTGAATGTTTTGATAGGTGTAATGTTATGAGTGAATGTGGAAATAGGGGAATGTTAGGAATGAATGTTTTGATAAGTGCAATCTAATGTTAAGAATGAATATGGAAATGTTAATGTTATGAATGTTATAAAGTTAATGTTAGGAATATTAGGAAGTTTTGATAGGTGCAAATATATGAATGTTTGAAATGAATGTTAGGAAATGTTAGGTGCAAATATATGAATGAATGTTAAGAAGGGTTAGGAATGTTATGAAGTTTTGATAGGTGCAAATATATGAATGTATAAATGAATGTAAGAATGAATATAGGGGAATGTTAATGTTAAGAATGAATATATGGGGAATGTCAATGTTAGGAGTGAATGGGGGAATGGGGGAATGTTAGGAGAGAATATTTTGATAGGTGCAATGTTAGGAGTGAATGTGGGAATGTTAGGAGTGAATGTTTTGATAGGTGCAAATATATGAATGAATATTAGGTAGTTTTAATAGGTGTAAATATATGAATGAATGTTAGGAAATGTTCGGAATGTTAGGAAGTTTTGATAGGTGCAAATATATGAATGTTAGGAAAGGTTAGGAAGTTTTTATAGGAGAAAAATATATGAAAATATGTATTATTAAGTTAATGTATGATTGTATATGTAGTGTTGAGAAGTTGAGAATGTTAGAAATGTTAGAAAGTTTTGATAAAAATATTTTTTATTACTAAGGTAAAATTAGCAACTTGATTCTGAATTTTAATATTTTTTATACTAAGGTAACATTATCAATTTAATTATTATATTTATTTTATGTTCCTTACAAAAAAAGAAAAAGAGCACTACAAAGTTGCAGTAGTGAGGAAACTACAAATAGCATTCCTATATAACCCCCCAGGATTTAAAGAAAGGTGATGAAATGAATAATGAAAAACAAAAAGAAAGACTTGTAGAGTTACAGGGAGAATTCAAAAAGTTAAAGCCCTTCATGTTTGATGGAGAATTTGAGGAAGCGATAGAATCTTGGTGGTTAAATATGCTCCATGGTGGAAGGAGGCTAAGAGTGTCAGTAACATACGTAGTAAAGAGTTGAGTTGAAATTTTTTTTAAAACTATTGAAAAAATGTATATGTCAGAACGATATTATGATGAGAAAGCCCAATAATTCAATGATTTGAGACTATGATTGTTAACCATGGAAGAATTTGTAACCGAGTTTGTAAATTTACAACGCTATGTACCATACCTAAGAGTTGAAAAAACTAAGGTATACAATTTTATCAGTTGTTTACCCCTAGTGTATAAGGAAAAGATTGTGTTTGAAATTCTTCAACAATGGATGAAGCAATTAGAAAGGCCTAGTTGTGCTACCATTTGTTTAAACAAATATCCAAATTGAGTAGAAGTTGGAAAAATAAAAATAAAATGAAAAGATCAATCAACATATGAAAGGATCTAAACCCTCATCTTTTGGAAAAGGAACAAGAGGTCATACTAATAAAAATTACAACAGGCGAGGTTCAACCAATATCAATGGGGTAAAGAGTATCGAAACTTCCAGTGGAGGATGGAATAGTAACCCCTAAGCATGTTGCAGGAAGCTTCTACTGTAAATGACATAGCCAGGAATATCCCTATAGTTAATGTTTCTTTCGAATATCGGCAGGTGGACCATCAATCCACCATGTTGGAAGTAGAAGGTAAAGTTTTGAACATACATGTTTCAATACTTATCGATTCAGGGTCTAGTTTAAGTTACATTACACCAAAAGTAGTTGAAAAGTGTAAACTTAGTAAGGAAAAACAAAAAAATGCATGGTTGGTATAACTGGCAATAAAAGTAAAAATGAAAGTTACGGAGATAGTTAAAGATTTTTTATTAGGTTTTAATGACTTATATACCTCAATTAATTTAAATATACTTCCCCTAGGATCCTATGACATTTTGATAGGTATGGATTGGCTAGAATCTCATAAATATGTTATCGACTATTTGCATAAAATTTTAGTAGTGTGGATGAGGAGGATAAGTATCATACAATGAATGAAATTTATAGACCTTTATCTACACGACAAATTTCAGCACTACAACGTAAAAAGTGTATTAGGAAAGGGTGTCAACTTTATGGCATCAAAATTAAAGAATTTGAGCCCGAAAAATAAAAAATGGAATTGGAACAATTTCCTATTTTAAAGGAATTTGAAGTTCTATTTTGTGATAAGATATCAATATTACCACCTAAACGATATTTAGATTTAAACATAGATTTAATGTCAATTTTAACACTAGTATCATGAGCTCCATATCATATGATATCCTAGAATTAACGAAATGAACAATACAATTACAGGAGTTGCTATAGACAAAGAATATATTAAGCCTAGTGTATCTCCTTGAAGAGTACTTGTTTTGTTCGTGGGTGTGCTAGCAATATGATAAATTGTAATGTATTATTATTGTTTATTGTCGTGCATGGATAACTTATAGTTGATGAATAGATAACCAACCATTGATGGTAGATAACTAGAAGAACGCGAGCTAAAAAAAAAATCGGCAGACGAAATTTTTTCTGGCCGACGAAATATTTTTTTCATTTGCGTTGTAAATAACAATTCCGTAACGGAAAAACATTGTTCGGCCAAATAATTGTTCAGCTGAATAACCTTTGAGACCTGAAACCTGCACAATTTTCAGGTTTCTTAATTTTCGAAAGGTAAAATGGATGCCTTACACTACAAATCGACTATCGAACTTGATACCATTAGTTTTGTCATTGAATCTACTTTCTGTAGGTATAGATTTTGTTGTGTATAGGTGAGATCCGCTATTCTTTTTGTGTTTCTTAACGTGTGTCAAGTTTCGTTTCGTCTCTTTCAACATGCGGTGAAATGAAAAATATATAACTTTAAAAATACACCACCTAAAAAATTGAAACAAATATGGTACGCTTAATTGGAGTGTCTACTTCAAAAGGGTATTCATGGATTTTTAAATTTTATAGTCAATTGAGACAAAAGTGGTGCAACGAAACACATGTTGAAAATCGATAAGGTTTTCCCATTGATCGAATTCAAATAAATATTATAATTAGTGTATAGATCCTTTGGTTACAAACTTATAGTCATCGCAATAGTATATTGTGTGTAGATTGTCGTAACATATTTTGTTTTTGCAAAACACAAGTTTAACAATGATTTTAGGGGCGCAACCAAACATGTCTATTTTTTAGTCATTTCATTTTATAAGGACACACTGTCAAACATTTTCCAAAACGACATATCAAATCTCAATAAAAAAAATTGAAACATTTATGAATGGAAAACTAACATAATTCTCTAAAAGTTTTGTTTTTACTTGAAAGTGAAATTCTAAACGAAAATATCACTTTCGTTTTCCCAGAGTTGAAAAACATGAAAAAATCAAATTTATTTTCTCATAAGACCCCCCAAAATAGACACCCATCTTCATGGATTCACCCTTGACTTATCTTTCAAACTTCTCCATTACTAGGTGATTAAAAACTTCCTACCTTGTATGGTCCCTAAAGCATTGTCTCATTCATCCATTCATATTCCTCCTTGTTGAAATATTGTAACTTCGAAGAATATTCTAAATGTATTTTATTATTGTAACCTATCGGAGATGTTTTATTCCTCCATCGAGATGTTACTATTGTATTTGGTCATCATAGAGTCATGAGGTAAATCTTTCATTGTAAGTCGGGTTAATAGAACCCTCCTGAATATAATATAATATTATTTTGTGTCTTCCTAGGTGAATTTGGCCTAGTAAGTTTTTTGGGGGCGACTTGTTAGAGAAATCTAGTCAAGTAGAAGAAAGAGTATAAATAGAAGATGTGTGTTCCTCATTTGACACACACACTCACTTGTGTATAACACATAGGAGAGAGATCTACAAGGAGAAGGAGCACTTGTTTGGGGTTTTGTCTTTGTACTTTTGATACATCTATATAGAGGAATTTTTGTTGGGTTTTCTTCCCCATGAGGGTTTCCTAGGATAAATCTTAGTGTTCTTTTCTATGGTTGTGCGTGTCTTTCTTTTAGTGATCCTTTTGGTTACGATTTTATGATGCTAAATGTTATTAGATACTGTATAACCATTAAAAACTTAATACTCCCTCCACTTTTGAATCCTAAGCATCATCTACACTTGGTTTAGATGAGTGTAGGTGGTATTGTGACTTTTAAGGTCTTCTTATCTTGACTTGAAATTCCATTTTAATAAAAATTCTATGCACATGACTTTATGTGGTTTGAAGATGGTGGTTGCTCAACAACTTCCTGAATATTTATAACTTGGTCCAACTTTGGGGAACCTTCTAGTTCTAAAGATTGAGGGTGAATCCCATATTTTTCTTTGACCAATGGAAAGTTATGAATAACCACTCATGAAGGGATCCTTTCACTTCGTCCTTATATATAATACAACTACTTGGAAACCTTCTTGGTGTCCCATGACATTTGGAATGTATGAATCTACTATATTTCCTCCATGGTTCATGTCTATCTTGGGAATTCCTTCAATAGACTCAAATGCCTTCCCCATATGCATATGATACTCATCGAGGTCCCTTCTAATCTCTATTTGAGAGGAGTGGGGATACCTCTTTATTCTTTGGATGGTTTTCCACACTTTTGAAGAATCAATTATGCCTAACCATGAGCCATCTTCATCCCTATGAATTCCCTACTTCCCTTGATTAAGGGATAATAATATTAATTTTCCACAGCATTGATGGTAGTGGAAGAAGACACTTTGATAGTTTAAAATATGAATGATACTCCACCTCTTGTTAGTCCTAAAACTATCACACCGAATTTCTTCCTATCCTTTTGCTTTTGAGTCTAAGTGATCCATATTGAGTTAATCTTGATAGCTAAACTGTTAATCCTTAGACTAATTTTTTGTTTGATTGCAATGTATTTTATTTTAATTCATGGTTTAAGGTTGGCTCTAATATCCTCAAATAATCTCTCCTAGCAACTTTGTTCTTTGATAAGTATGTAGACCTCAAAGGTGGCTCAAAGGCTAGGATTTGATTGCCAAATATCAAGTATTGAATAGTTTAAAGATTTCGACAACGAAATCTGAATTTTTCTTTATATGTGCATTGTCGTAAAAGCTTGAGATGGCAGGATTCAATTCTTATCAGCCTATCAAGTAACAAGTACAATAGCTGCAAAGCAGCTAGTCCCTATCTTAGTATTATATTTTTTTTGTTTTATTGTTTAATTAATTAACACCAACATTTGATTATGATTGTGTTAATGATTATATGAAATAGCTACTTTATTTATATAATTTTAATTGTTTATTTTGTGATGTTAAATAGTTAGTAGATAATGTACAATGGTTGGGATAGACAACCATTATCTTTTGATAGACAATGCACTTATTTCAAGATTATTTTGTGTCATAATAATTTTAGTTCATATTTTTGTAAAAAAATTAATTGACTGTATCACAATTTGTTGAGTAAATTTACTCATTCTTATAACTAAAAAATCTAATAAACAAAATAAATACTTTAAATAAATAATCTTTTCATAATTTGCAATATTAAAAAAAAATCTTGAAAACATGTAAGGTTGACTTCATTTACTTAATTTAAATATCTTTTTTTTAATTATTCAATTCTATGTTTCCTTGTAAATATTATTACTATAAATTTTAAAAAATAAATCTTCAAAAACTATTCATAAATAAATAATATATCTACCTAACATTAAAAAAATTATTACTAACTAATATATATTTTTATTTTTTAATTAAAATAATATATTTAGTAAAACAATTCATTAATTTATGTAATGTTAACTTAATTCTTCAATTAAAATAATATATTTAGTAAAACAATTCATTAATTTATATAAGGTTAACTTAATTCTTTAATTAAAATAATATATGGAGTAAAACATGTAAGGTTAATTTCATTTTATTATGTAATGTTGACTTCTTTTTTAAATTGTTTAATTTTATATTGTCTTATAAACATTATTATTATAAATTGTTGAAATGATATTTTAACCCCAAAAAAAAATTGTTTTGAATTGTTTAAAATCACAATTTGTTAAGTAAACTTATTAATTTTTGTTGGTAAAAAAATTAATAAAAATACAACATCATTTATTTACCATCTATCATATGTTTGTGAACAAAACTATAAAAACAAATAAGTAAACATTTAAAACCATTATTATGAATAAAAAATATGAATCCGAAGATATAACTAATACATAAATCAAGTTTTTTTTAAATATAAAATATTAAACATAAAATATGAATCAAAAAATATAACTAATGTTGAGTTTTTGAAGGCTAACTAAAATATTAATCTCTTTAATTTAATCTAATACTTTGTTTTTTTTCTTTTAATAAAAAATCTTGCCTTTTAAGTGATAATGAAAAAATGTTTCTATTAAAAATTTTGAGTAATTAAAAAAATTAGTAAATAAAAAACCACTTTTAATATTAAAACTTTATAAAAATTGTAAATTATATTTAACTTTAATATTATAACTTTATAAAAATTAGCCCCAAGAGTTAGCTCAATTGGTTGAGCACCCGTCGCTAGGCCTCTCGGTATAGAGGTCACGAGTTCAATTCTCATTGACGCCATTGGGGTTAGGCATGAAGTGTGCCGAAGGTGTGAGGCCCCTTCAGGTGGGCCCACCTGATTTATTTCCGTGGACGTAGCCCGTCGGTCAAGCCTCACGCCAGTACGAGCTCGGCCCCAGTTGCAGATTCTCCTAGTAAAAAAAATTAAAACAAGAAACTTTTAAATGAATATTAAATTTAAAAAAAATGTTTATTATATTTTAAAAAATTATTTCATTTATAAAACATCTATTTTAATTAACTCAAAACAATATGTTAACTTGTCAAAACATATGTTCTCAATCTTAATACCAATAACACTAATGGGGTAATACCCAAATTTCTTTGCACAAAATGGTAAAAGTTTCAGCCCTAACGGTAGCAATATTCAATAGGAATATCGCATACATTGAAAAAGACAAAACAATGAAGTCCATCAAAATCAGTTTTAAAAAGAAAACACTAACTCTATGGTAATGTAAATTCAGTTACTTCATTTAAATAAAAAATTAGAAATAAAAAATGGTTTCAATATTTTTTTATTAGTTTCATTTGGGGCAAAATTAAAAAAAATTACCCTATAACTTTAGATTAAAACTCATAATTTATTAAAAAATATATTTACTATTAATTTCACTTACAGCAGAGATTATTAATAATAAGTTAAATATTTTGTTAGATCTTCCCCAGGGCGTTTTCATAACAAGCATTTCTCCTCATTTTTTATTAATATTTATTCTTTGAAATCATTTATACTATAGCGTTGGTACGAGTAGCCCACCACATTTCCCAATAAGGGTTATATTGCAACCGGCAATAGCCAGTGGTCTGGAACCCACATCGGAGGGCTTTACCTGTTTGAGCCAGTGGGAGAGATTAGTTCATCGTGTCCAGAAAGCTTAACATGGGCTCTATACTGAGATAAGAAACCCTTATTTGTATGCGTTTGAATTAGCCTAGGGCTTATGGAATTGAAGCATTTAAATTAGATTTTGAAATTTTTTTAAGAAATTGAATGTATAAGTACAGTGTTATTAATGAGCAATTTAAAATTAATCAATGTTGTTTTGGTATTTGTAAAATAATTAATATGTGCAACAATTGTTAACTATGTAGTAATTTTAGATTTTTTTTAAAATAAAATAAATTTTAAATAGTTTTTTAAAATTTATTGTCACTTTCAACTAAGATTATTTAATCAAATCAAAGCTAGCAACCAATTATAAAATAGTAATTTTTAATTTTAAAAACTAAAAAATATATTTTATTATTTAAAAATAAAATTAATAATTAATTTTAACAAAACATTATAAAATCACTATAAAATTAATAAAAAATCAATATAGTTTGACAACTGATACATTGCTATAATCCCTGCATTGCCAGAGACTAATAATTGCACATTATAATATTGGAGAGAAGTGGTGTTATTGTTAAATAATGTCTTATAAATTGTATGCAACTTCATTCATTACTTGATACGATTTTATCCCAGTCCAAAATATTATGATATTTGTCATGTCTGATTTGTGATCGGTTTTGGGTTCTTGATCCCGCTGCCCGGATTTTCATGTACGATAGGCCAGTTCATTTCCTTAATTAAATTAGTAATTCTGCTTCAGTTGCAGTTACCCTGTTATGTTTCCATAAATTAATAGTTTGTAGAGATGAAAAGAGCAAGTGGAAAGTTGCACAGGTTTGAATATGCGAATACAGATCAAGAAAAAACACTACCTCGGTGTGCTAAGAGGTTAAAGGAAGCAAGTTGGTATCCCTTATGCGAGAGGATACAGGGATGCCATGTTAAGGTTACATATAATTCTGCTCTAAACTTTGATGGTTTAACGATTGAATTCGGTTTATCATTTCTACCATCCACTAATGTGGGGAAGTATTGCGGGGTTTTCCGTGGATCTTTCTATCTGAAAAACGATTGAATTGGGAAGCTTCAAGTTCCAGATCTAGAAGAAAAGGATTATTTCTATATTTTTAAGATTGAATGGACAAATAATAGACAGGTGGCAGAGCATTTCAAGAAGAATAAGTAGAAAAGTCTTTCCATATTCAAAGGGATTTCGACTTCGTCAGATCCAAATATCCTACAAAATATTTTTAGTAGTTCCTAATCTCTTGCAATGGTTTCGAAATCCCTTTATTTTTAGTTAATTGTTAGACTTTGTTCCATAAAAAAACGTGTAACCATTTGTTACAGTTTTTTTGGATGGTATATTCTATTTAAATTATCATTTAGTATGTAAAGGGGTTTCCATTCCGAGGGGTTGAGAAAGAGGTTAAAAAATGTTCAAGCAGGGTTGAGTGTGAGGTCTTTATGATCATCCCAAAGATTTGTATGTCATCTTTGTATCTTGATAATACACTATGAAACTAGTATTGTATGTTTGTTCCTCACGTATACATTTCCTTTACAATGAATAAAATATGATATTGGTGCATTTCATCAATAGTTTGGCTTGCAACATTTATATACAATAAAGGTTTTATTGTGTGTACCTGTAACTCAGTGTTTTGTTCATTTCTTTATTCATTTAATAGAAAATATTTCTTTTGAATGAGTATTCTTTTTATTGGTGTGCAACTTGAAGTAGTGTGCAACAATCATGTACACTAATTAAATGTTTATTTATTTTGCAAACTTTGATTAAATTGTCAATGCTCTATTAGTTAACCTGTGGTCTTTAAGCTCATATGATAACATCAGGTCTTGTTTGTAGCTCCCATCGGTTATGAGGGCACTAAATCTACCACTAAGATGTACAAAGTTCATTCATATCTGAGATTTATATTAATGCTTAATTTGTTTCACCTCAAATATATTTTTCATTTCGCATTTCGAACTCTTCTGTTTTCCACGTTTATATTATAGCATTCTAGCAAAAACTTTCAAATAAATTAAAAAAAAAACATTTATTTTGGGTATAATATAATTGCAATATGACAATTTAAAATGAAATTTACATGTTAACGAGTAGAATACCTACAGGTTGTAGATGATTTATTTAGTCCCCCGGAGTAGCTTCCTTTCTGCCACTTAGCAACCCCCAAAGTGATGAACCATACTACCGACCAGGTGTTATCATGTTGTCCCTTGGAAATCGATAGATTTCCTAGCCCCCAAACCTACAAACCAATAATCTTGTAGCATTATTTGCTTTGTTCTCCACTCCTTCTCCACTTAGTACTTTCCCACCATTATCTTCCAAATTCTCAATAAAATAATCCAATCCCTTCTCCTCCCTTCATTCTTCCCTATAGACTTTTATTCGCTCGAGAAGATGTTGATCTTACTCCCCCACCCCCGCCAAATCACTCCAATCCCCCAAAACATTCATTTCCATTCTAAAAAATGATATACTTTTAGCACAGGGACTTCACTTAGTGAACCTCTCACATAGCACATGCAATCGTGGGATATTAAAAAATACCCTTAATTTCTAGAGATATTGACCCAAACTCTTTTTGTTGAAACCCCCTCCCAATACATAAAACCTCCTCCCCACCCCTTTTTATACCTCAATCCTTATAAACCACCCTACCTACCCCCACCTTAAACCCCTCATCCCCCCAATACCTACAATATATTGGTTCAATTTTTGATAATTTTAAAACCCACAATATGAACTAACATGATAGGATATTGGTAAACAAGTGAAGCCCCCGTGACTTTTAGGTACCTATTTTCACAAATAGTTCCATGGCATAAATGTTAATTAATTTAGTTGGGTGAGTTGGTTGTACATTGATTAGTAATTATTTGACATGTTCCCTTGGGATTTTCACGTTATAATGGGTTAATTACTAGTCCCGCTCACTATTTTAGCATTAAATATGTTTGAATAAAATAACAATATAATAATAATTAGTGTTGAATTTTCAAGTCGATAATGGTGAGTATTTAAATGCATTACCCATCCGGATTAATTGTCTTACATGGAAAAAATTAGTAACAATATTACTTTAATGTCATCCTATCTCATCTTTTAAATATCTATTTTTTAATCATTTTTATTTACAATTGTTTTGATTAATACTTGGATTAATTACTTTACTCAATAATCCTTATAATAATTGAGTTGCACTACTATATTTTATGGTAAAGGACAATTCTATCATTACTAACATTAATTAAATAATAATAATTATAATGATAAATTATAATATTTAGTGTTAAATAAATAATAATAATATTTATTTGTTTATTTGATAAGTACCCTAGTATCAACGCACCATTCTTGTATTTGAAAACAAGTCACCCTTAAGGATTTTAAACAATCATGATAACGGTTAAACAATACAATTCTACTGCGCATATGGAACAATAGTTTATGTTCTATTCACGATAATTTCCTTATGACTATTCTAATTGAATATACTTACTCAATTGCTTGATACAATGTTCACATATACTCAACAACTTAAATGCTCATTATCTTTATTGGATCATTTCATAATTGACTTAGTTATTCATAACAACTTATACAATTATTTAACATGTCTATTATTCATATATCAATACTAGCATACATGTGCAAAGTGTGCATGTGTGGCCAGTGTATGCACATGTCGGACATGTACTATAAACAAACCCCATCCCACCTATGCATACCTGCTAACTAATAATAGTGTTTCTACCCATGCAGAAAGAGCAAGCATACACATACAATATAATTACTTTAACATTATCAATTATTTAACAGTAAACACTTTAATATTTCATATCATTATCTTTATGTTTACATTAGTTTCATCAATCAAGTAAAAGGAAGGGTATCTACTACCATTATCTCAAGATCAAGAAATACCCAACCCTCAATAGTACTAACTAGCATATCCTCCCATCCTAACCTACGTTTGCATCCTCCCTTATCCTTCCTTTGTTAGTATAAAAGTGGATGTTGACTTCACCGACCTGACCACATAAGAACCTAAGAGCGATAGCGTCGACTGAACAATGGACCTAGCCTCTCCTAACAGGCTTCCAACCATCACCATCATAACAACATGGGGAGCGTGTCTCAGCATGACCCTCCCACGACCAAGAGTATCATAGAAACATAGGGTGGGAAATACATCCATCCCTCTCAACATATTGGGTATACACCCTTATCAACTCATACTTTGTTGCTAACGATATTATTGGTCTGTGGCATCGTATCATTACTTTTGGTTTCTAAGGTTTACTGTATAGAAAGTTCTTATTCCACATATCATATCAAGTGTCTGACTATCTCATAGTCTCTGTGTCATGTGGGTTAGTATTTTGCAAAATACGCATATATAACTAGCATTTCCACTCGATCATGAATTGATCTAGATCACTATCACCATTTATTTTCATGTAACAATTTTAGTTCATCATAAGTACACATGACATATAATACTTCAATTAATCACATCATAAAATGGTATCCACGTACCATGTCACATATTTCACATCTCAATAATGAAAACATATAAACATATATTGAAATCGTAAAACAAAGGAATCCTATGATAATCATAACATTGTAACCACATAAACATAGTAACATCATGATCATAGTGATATCATAAAACATAGTAACATCGTAATCATAGTGACAACATAAGTATAGGAACAACATGTACTCGGGTCTATCATGTCGTAAATAAGTTTATTAAATTGAGTTGATTCAAATAGATAATAAGCAAATAACATGTAGTATGTCTAACTAATAAATATTCCTAGTAAAAAATGTGGGGTGTTACATACACCCACCCTTCGTGAAACTTCGTCCCGAAGTTATGGTCAAAATAGTGAGGGAAAGTCTTGACGCATAGTCTCTACGCCGTGATAGGTGGAATATCCTGGGATATACTTGTCCCACTAGACCTTAACGTGATTCGTAGATAGATGTTAGCATAAATTTTACTTATTTTTATCACATGGGAGGTGTTCTAATATTTTCTTTAACATTTGTGTAGGTTTTTTTTATTTGACCTTTTCAAGTTTTAGTACTATGCTTAATCTAGAAAATAGTTACACCATTATTAAATTTCATCATAGTACTCCACATTGTGATTTATAAGAAGATCTAAGCTCTTCGCATAACTTTTATTTTGGTTCCAAGGTATAGTTATGACTCCTTTATTGATTCTTGGTTTTAATTATTCTCTTACCAACTTACACCTTTTTTCTATTAGCGAATCGCATATCCTTACTTAATGTTTTAAGGAAGATATATGACTGGCAACCCCATGATATAACATTTCAAAAATTTCCACAACCTCTTGACTTTTAGTATGCAATCACTCGTACCCATAATGAATTTCAACATACCATGTCCACATATATTTCTCATAAAATTCTACGATTTTATATCCCCATTACCCTTGCTTTTTTTATCGACTCTCAATTTATCCCTATAGGGTGAAGCACATGTATTTACTCTACATACTAAAAGTGACCTCATGTACTCTCATGACTAGACATCACATGCACAGTTTCATTCTATTATTATTTACTTTTCATTATTGTTGGTACTTGCTTTATTTGGTACATTCTTTCATCATTAACTTAATGATATACCGTGTATTATTATACTCTCCTTAATACAAAACACTCCAATACAAAATATTTGCTATAAGCCCTAAATGTTTCCGCGTTACTTCATCATTGTGTTCCTTGATATTTGTATGTGTTTCACTTTTTAGGCTTAATTATAATGCCACTTTTATATCATAGACTAGTAATTTTTATGATTTCTTTGAGGGTCACCAAATTGTAACACCCATCAAGGTTCATTACACCTTGATCAAGTGTTATCCACAACAATTAACCTACTTGTGAAATTTTATTGTCCTAACTTGTATTGCGACCCATAAGAGAATCTCATATATAACAAATCCCTTCACATTTTAGCAAATTCCTATCGCAACTAGGACATGATTTTATTGCAACGCTTATAGTAATTATTTTAACATGTTTACTTCATATTTGTGTTGAGATTCATATGAATATCTTATTATTACCCAAGGTCATTATTCTAATAGGTATGGATAAAACAAAATTTTCTCAAAAACCCTATCACATCATTACTTTATTTCATTGTCACTCTTAACTTATTTATTCTAAAGCCATGTTTCCTCTCAATAAAATAGTCATTTAATCATCTCCATATGCAATATCCTCATTTAAGTACATGATGTTTTCCATAATGTGATTCAAAAGGATTCAGGGTCCTTGTATCAAGCAATTTGATTTCCATCCATTATCTTATCTAAGTAATATATAATGTATTTTCTAAGTCATTAGATTGTTTCTTTTTGTTCATTAGGTTCCACCATTTCTCCTTGTGATGGAATTTCAACTTGATATGCTTTCTTTTTGGGCTCAATTTATTTTTCTAAGCAAAAGAAATTACGCATTGATTATTATGATAGATAGGCACAATCCCCAACATCTGACGATATGAAAACAACTTAGAAGTAACATGTTTTATACAACTTTAAATCTACCCTCGTATCTAATATAGGAAAGAAATTGTGCTTAATGAAATTACTAAAAGTTTTCTCATTTAGTCATCAATGATTCCTACTCAATCCATACACACACTTTCTATTATATCACTTCTACTTTCACTAGCTAATGATTCTCAATCATAAATTCTATATATCCTCTCTTTTATTTTATTTTTCTTTGAAAAATATATATATATATTTTATTAAAGATACATAATATTAGTAATATTAATAATTAAAAAAAACACAAAAACCTTGGTGTTTCAAGTTTATACATAATTCCCATAAAGTATTCTCTTACTGCCTAATGTTCCTTACCTTATAATACTCTTACACTCAATATTTTTTTTAGTTCTTTACTCTCACCTTTTTAATATTCATGTTAAGTATTCTCTTAGTGCCTAATGTTCCTTACCCTATGATACTCTTACATTCAATATATATTTTTTAATTCTTTATTTTCACCTTTTTAATATTCATGTTACTATTATATTGCTAATTTCACTTTTATCAAAATGTGCACTTTTTGTACTTTTATAAATTGTATTCAATATTATATTAATGTATCATGCATATCACCAACAACTTAACAAATATTTACACTTTCATCATATGACACTCTATTTTTATCAATTGGGATTTTTTATATATATTTTTCAAAAACAAATTTATAATTTTAAACTCATAAATGATTAATATTTTATTAAATATCTTAAAGATTTGAATCTTATTAAGACTAATTATTTCCAAAGTTAAGCTAGTCATAATAATATTAAAATCGATCTCTTCAAAGTGTATGATCGTGTTAGTTGGACGTTGATCAGACTCACTCTTCTACAATCTGGGTTTATACTCAATTTGGTCAACTGGATCATGGCCTCTGTAAACTCTGTTTCTTTCGCAGTACTCATCAACGACTCGGCTTCTAATTTTTTCAGGCCTGGTCGGGGACTCCGACAAGGTTGCCCTCTCGCGCCGCTATTATTTATATTCATGATGGATGGGCTCACCTTCCTCAAGGTTATACAAAGGCTTCAGGTATAAAGAAAACACCTCTGTCACCCAATTGTTCTTTGTTGATGACTTATTATTATTTTCAGATGGTTCTCAAAGGGACGCGTTGATCCTTAAATCCTCCTTAAGAATCTTCAGCCTTGCTACCGACATGATAATCAACAACATGAAATCCCCAATTTCACTCCTGAATCTGGATCCGAGGGAGGTGATATGGCATTCGGACAATTTCGATTATCCATCAATTGATGTTAATACAGGTCTCAAGTATCTTGGAAATGTTAATACAGGTCTCAAGTATCTCAGATATATTATTAAACCAAATGATTATTCGTCCAAGGATTGACATTGCCTTATGCAACGCATCAAGCAAAGACTGAAGCTATGGTGTAACCGGTGGATATCACGTGGGGGTCGTTTGATGCTGATCAACTCCATCATCGAACCTATCCCAGGATACCGGTTTACGCTTTCCTCTGCGCATGCTAGCATATACCGCAGAATCCAAATTCTCTACAAAAAAATTCTCTAAGGGCTCAAGGATAAGGATCTGGCATTTTCTTGGATATCTTGGCCTTCAATCGCTCGCCCCAAAGCACTAGGCAGTTGGGGCATCAAGGATTTGAAACGTTTTTTTATTGCACTAGTTGCAAAATGTCCTTGGAACATTATCAACGACACAGGTTTATGGATTCGAATTATACACCACAAATACATCGCCCCCTTATCCACTATTGAATGGATTCGATCCTCCGTTAAGCTATCTGCGCATGCATCCATCACGTGGAAGGCCATAATCAACTCTTTCGACCTCATTGAGGATTGGTTCAAGTGGAAAATCGGTAATGGCAGATCGATGTGCATTTGCCATGATCCGTGGGTTGGTGGCATGCCCTTCATCTGTCTCCCAGATGATTCGACTGACAAACTGAAGGATCGCGGTCTAGTTCATCTTCATCAGATCTCCTATCTGCGCAACCACCCATTATCTCAATAGACATGGCTCACGGCTGTTGAATTGGATTTAACTGTGGAAGAGTCGATTATATGGGATCAATACATCTACAGTTTACAAAATAGCCTGGTTAGACTTACTAACAAGCTGGATGCTCTTATCTGGATCAAAAACGCCAAAGGAGGGTCTTACACTCCCAAGATAGGATATCAAGTTCTTAGAGACATGGAAGACCACTCTAAGCTAGATTGGTGGTGTTCCAACATATGGAAGCTGAAATGCCCACTCAAAAACAAATTATTCTTCAGGCTGGTGCTGGATGGAAAAATTCTTGTTTGGGAAACCTTGATGCACTTATTTCTCGTTGGGCCCAATATATTCCCACTATGTGAAATGGATGTTGAATCCATTGCTCATCTATGTATCCACTGCTCATATGTCTGTGAAGTCTGGAGCCACCTTTATCTGCTTGCTGCTCTTCCTTTTAACTGGACAGGTGCTGATATACAACATGCCCGACTCTCATGGACTAGCTGCTTACATTTTTCCACTTTGGCTGCCCTCCCATTCTTTGCAGTCTGGGGTATATGGCTTTCTAGGACTAGGAAGATCTTCGAATATATCCTCATCTCTGCACAAGTTTTTGTTGGTCGAAGCTTTGGCATCTTTAAAGCCTTTCTGTTGTCGGCATCCAACAAACTAGTCAGACTCATTAAAGGCCCTATTGTGGATGTTTCTTCCCCATGGACCTTCGTCGATGGAGCTTCCCAAGGTAGGCCATGAATTGGTGGAGCGGGAGGTATCCTTCACCTCACTTGTGCTCATTCCTTTCACTTCTCTGTAGGACTGGGGGACGTCATGAATAATTATGCAGAATTTGTAGCTATTAGAATTCTCTTGATGCTCTCTTTCTCTCTTGGTGTGGATCGCCTACAGAGCATTGGTGACTCCAAACTGACCACAGACTGCCTCAAGCTTAGCAATCCTCCATGGGACATTATTCTTCTCCCCATCTATGAGGACATCGAAAGGACATGTCACCTATTCCAGAGGCTTACCTTTCAGCATGTTTACAGAGAATGTAACTCAGATGTTGACACTCTCTCCAAGAAGGGACTCCTCTTTCCGAAAGGTTTCATGGACTTATGTCAACTCTCGGATGGCCATAAGGTCTATTTAGGTCGCCGTAGAATGTAATTATTGTTAGACTTCTACTATATCATGGCTAATAGTTATAGACAATATTTGTTGGTTTATTTTTACGAATTGTAAGACCCATTAGAGGAAATTTCAACTCAAAATGGGCCTTTTAACTTTGATTAAAATTCCATGTCATCATGTCTTAGCCAATGAAATTGCTTTAAATTTGAAATACCGTATAGGTCTTAAACACCTTTTTAATATAAATTTGGGGATAGGTATCATAAGAAAAACTACTTTTTTTGTTTGTATTTTCGACATATCTCTCAGTATTTTTACTCAAATTTTGTTCGGGAGAGCTCGTTGGATGTGGAATTAAATTCCACATCCAATGAGTACCCACTTGGCATACTTTTTATGGACCCCGCTACCCCAAAAACAAGAAATACCTGAAAAAATGTGATGATGATGTCATCATCACGTTTTTTCAGGTATTTCTTGTTTTTGGGGTAGCGGGGTCCGTCAAAAGTATGTCGAGTGGATAATGTTTGGATGCAGAATTTAATTCTGCATCCAACGAGCTCTCCCAATCGAAATTTGAGTAAAAACACGGGGAGATATGTCAAAAATACAAACAAAAAAGTAGTTTTTTCTTTTTCTCTAAAATTAATAAATATTATTTTATTATTTTAATTATTATTTTATTAATTATTTTTAGGAGGCCCATTTTGAGTTGAAATTTCCTCTAATGAAGAGGTCCAATGAACAACATGGTTTTATTAATAGAACGCTGTGAAATTTTTCTTTGGAAAAAAAACCACTCTGTTACTCTATTAATAGATATTTTGACTTTAGAGCATTTAGTCAATTAAAAAAAATATTCAATAAACAAAACAAAACTATATTAATAACCACAAACTATATCCGTTTTTGAATCACATGGTGGCTCTTCCTTCCACCCTCATGGCCTTATTTCTGATGGAAACACCCACCCTCGCAGCTTTCTTTCTGTGGCCAGTTGAGGTGAGCCTACATTATCTCCATTGTGTTTGGTTATGCCTGGTTTTTATTACAAGAGCTTCCAAGTATGGAAACATTGGTATCCTTGGGGAAATTTTCATTTTGCACAGTGCACTCAACACCAACTGGAAAATACCTTCATTTTATTATACATTTTTTTTTGTGAGATTTAATAGTTCTATTATGGAGGTGTTTTCCAAGTCCCTGAAAGAGGGAAAACAAATGGTTTTCCACCACAAAGCAAGATGTAGTTTCCGAAAGAATCCTAAGCATGGAAATGTTCACTTAATCCTCATCTTTAGTTAAAGAGTATGCATTCACAAACATCTTTGTCTGATTATTATTGTTATTGTTGTTGTTTTTAACAGGCAAACTCAAATGGTATTATTGCATATTTTATTTGCACAAACTCTTTAGCTAATGATAGGGTTTACTAATCTAAGAAGGATGATACCCTCTCTTCCTGGTCCATTTCATCATTGTCTACAAGTTTCCTTGCCATGCTGGTGGCCTGCA